>JAABOM020031037.1:0-17399 GCA_011800125.2 Solanum clarkiae
GATAAGAGCCTGGGTAACCATGTGAGGGGTTTATACTTCACCACCTAGGATGATTGGGGTGTGACCATCATCAACCAAGTTGGGGGTTCATATTCATCAACCATGTGAGGGGTTTATACCTCGCCACCTAGGATGATTGGGGTGTGACCAACATCAACCATGTGAGGGGTTTATACCTCACCACCTAGGATGATTAGGGTATGACCATCATCAACCAACCAAAGTTGGAAAGCTAGTTTGGTCTCTTCTTCACATATGATATTTAATACGAGCATGATTTACTCAAGCATGTTTTACTTTAGCATTGATCATACATGCCATATTACAATATTATGCCTATTGTCTATTGATATGCATTTTGTCTATGATGCATATTCCTTGTTGCATTGCATCCCGTATACTTAGTACATTCAAATATACTAACGCATACGCTTGCGTACGTGATGTCACCATGTAGGAGCCGATACCCGAGTTGATCCTTCCCCTCCACATGGTTAGGCAATGCTATTCCAAGCTTGTTGGTGAGTCCTCCACTTTGGGACCTTAGTCTATGTTGCTATTAACTATGTATTAAGATTTTCTTTACTTTATCCTTTATGTATGACTATGAGGGTAAGCCCAGTTATATGTCTTAGCCCCCAATGTTATCTATGTAGTAGAGGTGTTGTTGGACAAAGCTATGTATTTATGCCATAAGTTTATTCTAATATCTCTTGACTTATGTTAATACAAGTCCTCCCTTAGCCCCTTTTTTCCTTATTTCTCTTCTTCAAATGTCATTTAATTGTTCTTTGACCAAGGATGTGTAATGATATGCTATGAGGCTTATTTGGGGTTCCTTCAGGTTCCCCATTCGCCGGTCACGTCTAGGCCTGAGGCTTGGGTCATGACAGCTCCGATCAATTTGGATATCCATCGACTCTTTAGAAGAATGGCTCTGGTAAATGAGGATATCGCGGTTGAGAAAGAAATGAATGTAAATGACGATATGAGAAGAGAAGAAAATCCACCCCCGAGGGATGATAGGCCACAACTTAGGGATTTCAATAAGAACGCTTATGGTTGGAAGCAATATCGCTTGAACCCTATGGCTATGGACGTTACCGGTGCTATAGTGTTGTCTCCATTACCAGCAGACGCTAAGTTCTAGGTGTCAAGTGGATTACTTCAAATGCTCCAAAATCGTGGATTGTTCACAGGGCTACTTTCAGAGGATCCCCATCACTATCTTCATAATGTTGTCTTCGTCTGCAAGAGTGTCATGGGGACACAAAGTCTTTCTCTTGATGCCATTGGTCTGCGGGTGTTTCCATTGTCACTAATTGGTAATTCATTTATGCGGTTATCTGAACTTCCTCTGGGTGCCATAACAAGTTGGGCAGAGCTTCAGAGAGTGTTTTTAGAGATATTTTCCAAGATCAAAGAAGCTAAAGCTTAAAGATCAAATAAACAATTTTGAGAAATTATCGGGTGACTCTATTAGTTCTACATGGGAAAGATTCACCAACTGCTTAAGGATGGTTCCCAATCATAAGATTATTGATGATGCCTTGGTTGAGATCTTCTATCGAGAACTTAACGATAATAGTCAATCTTGTGCCGACACAATCATGGGAGGCATGTTTCTTGACCAACCTTTTGCATATAGCTGCAAGGATGGAACAAGTGGTTAAAACCAATAGAGCGTGGGGTCAAAGAGAGCGAGGTGCAATGAAGACCTCTTATGCGGTCAACACTAACAATGAGCAAGCAAAAGTCAATGAAGAGATTATAGAACAACTTGCTCAACTTCACACAAGTATGGACTTTGTCTTGAAGCAAAACCAAGCAAGTGTCCAAGTAATCACTCACCAACCTCCTAAGGCTCCTATATATGATGATCCATTCTTTGATGAAGATGCTTGTTTCATGAGTAACCAAGCAGCGGGTTTCCAAAATAACCCCCAAGGGTCCAACTCAGACTATTGGAGGCAAGGTTCCGGGAATCAAGGTCGGAACTACAACCATAATGGTGCTTATAAAGACCACCGAAGTGGCTACTATGAAAGAGAGAGAGTGCCGAATGCCGAATGGGGTAGAATATATGGCTATAGAATGGTCCTTATTTGCCGCCTTACAACCGTGGTGCCATTCCAAGATATCGAGGCTTGAAAAGATGTTTGACAAATTATTGAAAAGAGCCGATAACCAAGATGAAACCTTGAAAGGAAATAAATCGGACATTTCAAGCATCAACCAAAAAATAGATTCACTCTGTGGCTATTAAACAATTGGAACAACAATTTGGGAAAGTTTCGTCACAATTAAACCTAAACCAAAGGGGCACCTTACCAAGCAATACGGTTAAAATCCGAAGAATGATGGGCATTGCATGGAGATCATGACTAGGAGTAGCAAAAGCACCATAGATCACTCTATGTCGATGATTGAGGACAAAGCTCATGAGAAGGGTATTAGTGGGGAAGTTGCAATTGAGAGAGAAGGTTCGGAGAATGTTGGGATTCAAAAAGAAGAAGTGAGGGAGAATGAAAAAGTTAAGCTGATTCCAAAACTTCCTCCTCTTTTCTCTCAAAGGCTTAAGAAAAAGGAAGAAGAGAGCAAATTCAAGCATTTCCTCTAGATGTTGAAGCAATTATCCATCAACATTCCCCTTCTAGAAGCTTTGAAGAACATGCTCGGGTACGCCAAATATATGAAAGATTTGGTGACAAAGAAGCACTCGTTGAGCCAAGAGTTCTCACAAGAGCTCCAACAATGTAGTGCGATCATGACTAAATGCCTTGTTAAAAAATGAGAGGACCCTAGTGCATTCACCATCCCTTGCATCATTGGTGATGTTGAATTCGCATGAGCATTGTGTGATTTAGGAGCAAGTATTAATCTAATGCCTCTTGCAGTGTTCAAAAAGCTTGGTATTGGCATCCCTACTCCAATAAGAATGTAGTTGCTCATAGTGGATCGAAACATCAAAAAGTCGGAGGGAATACTTCTTGATGTTCTTGTTAAAGTTGATAAATTCATCTTTCCCGCGAATTTTGTGATCCTTGATTGTGAAGTGATTTTGAGGTGCCCATTATTTTGGGAAGACCATTTCTGGCCACTGGGAGAGCTCTTGTAGATATGGATTTGGGTCACTTCGAGCAGCTTCTAAGAGTAGGCCTACAAGTTGTAGTCACTACTACGACTCATAGTCATGCCTCATAGAGGGAAACAGTGAGTTCTGAAAGTAGGTGCACACAGTACGAGCCAACCTTACAATTTGTAGAGTCTTTTACGAGTCATAAGTGGGGTTCGAAGTGCCCAGGTATGAATTTAAAATTTTTACAAGTGTTGGGTCTGCTACGAGATCGGGACCTACAAGTCGTAGGACCCCCTACGACTCGTATTCGGGGTCTCGTAGCCCCGGTCTGCAATTTTTTAAAAAGGCGACCAAATTTAATATAAAAGGGGTCAAAATAAAATTTGACCCCCATTTCATTTCATTTGCCCTAAATCCAACTAAAACCCCCAAATCTTTTCACCTATTCACTATTCCTATCAAAATCCTGGCTATCCATGTTATTTTTCAGTGAGTACTTTGGTGAGGACACCATTCTCTAGGGTTTTGACACGTTTTTCTATCTACTTTGCGTTGGTTCAATTCTTCTACCCTTTGGTAAGCTTCATGGTTAATTTTAATGCACTATTGTGGTGACTTTCATTCTTTAGATGATGGTGTATCTGGTTTAATCATGAAGATTCATAACCATGTGGTGATTCTTTGGTCTAGACATGAAAACTAGGGTTTGAGTGCTTTGAAAATGTTGCTATGAATTAAGCTTTGTTTGGAATTCTTGTGTGGGTGGTCATAGCTATGAGAATAATAGTCCCATAAATGTAGTGCTTAGGTGTTGTCTGAACATTGGGCAAATTATTTTCGAAATGGAAGTGTTGAAAAATGTGGGTGTGCTTTACTATGACTCATCTTGTTGGACTTTATTGAAAGTGTTTGAATTCATTTGCATCTTAATTGAATGTTTTGTTGATAACGAGTGCGAGTTTGGAGATGAAATTGCTTTTGGTTTTGCTTAAGGTAATATGGCGTTGACTTTGATTTTTGGTGGTAATGGTTGTTATAATTGCCTTATATCATAGTGGGTCTACTTATACGTCAAATTTATTGTATTACTCTTCTTGGTTTGTGTTTAATTTGTTTGTGGTTCTTGTGGGAATGTTATAGGCACTACAGGTGCCTTCTGTTTCCAGCTACGAGGCCCCCCTACAAGTCGTAGGATCCCCGACGAGTCGTAGTGGTTCCTCGTAGTAGGAACCAGTCACCTATGGTTCCTTCACATTCCTCATACCAGACCGACCTATGACTCATAGCATCATCTACAACTTGTGGTAGGGGTTTTGTGAGTCTGATTGGGATGTCAAAAATTCCTCTGGAATGAGGTACGAGGCTAGACTACAACTCGTAGGTGACCCTACGAGTCGTAACTGTACCTCGTATCTGATTTCAGATTGTACTTTTCTCAAAAACCTGGGTACTATGAGGCTAGAGTATGACTCATAAGATAGCCTATGAGTTGTACCTATACCTCATAGTTGTAGACCTGCAACTGTATCAATAATTTTTTTTTTCTTTTTGATTTCATTGTTTAAGTGTTTTTGTTTTGTTGTTCGTTATGTAATCATTGTTTGGTCAAACATCTTGAAGTTCACATGTTGTTATGTGGTTGGCTTGCAGATATCATGCGTCCAAAGGAAAACGAGCAATCCAAACATTCCAGCGGAGGTTGGTGGACAAATCTTCTAAGACTAAGAGATCTAAGGGGTCTTTTAGAAGTTCATAGGGTCAGAATAGACCCGGAGGCTAACGTACCTCTGACTTGGGCTCATACAACTCATACACCTATGGAAGTGAGTAGTTCCTCCTAGTCTGAAGAGGAGGAACAAGAGGCTGATGGAGATGGGTCTGGGAGTAGTTTGCCACAGATGACCCCCACACATATCGAGACACATTCTGAGGAGGGTCATAAGCCCAGCAGGAGGAAGTCCAATCACAACCCCCAGTCGACCTCAGATGGTGCGTTGTAGGAATGAAGGAGATATATGACCAGGGGTAGAGCTAAAGGGTCAGGTCAAACCAGTTCGACAATTCCATTAGGAGTCCAGGATGAACGACTATGGGCTGGATAGGGTGCCAGGGTTAGATGCGGAGATAGACAAACACGGACTACGATGGACTACACAACAACTAGGCAAGTATTCCCCTTAATAGTTTGTGAGTTTTATGCAGCCTGCCTTGCTACACTTCGCCGAGACTGCCAAAGAACAAGAAGTCGATCGAGCAGCCTAGGTTACAAGTGGTGTCATTTAGAGGTTAGAGTGATCCCATTTCGTAGGAGATGATCTGACAGATTCAGTTTGGGCCAACCTACAGAGTGCCTCAGTCCACCACAGAGTACGATGGTCGCACTGACAACATGAGGAGAGCGGTGAGTGAGAAAGACATTGGGGCCAAGTTCGAGCTCCCAAAGTGGATTGCCAGCCAGATATGTGAGGAGGGGTTCGAGCCGACGTGGGTTACAAACCACGCAGATCCGATAGTGAAAGCCTACCTCTCTTTCCGGGTCAAGTTTTGGTGGTCGATTATCCGTTGGCGTATTCGGCCTACTTTCACTGATAATGTGATCATCCTAGAGCGAGCTGTGTTATTAGCCAACATTCTAGCTAGTTATAAGATAGATTGGGCCCGGATTATCTTCGAGAAGATCCACGAGTCTGCTGTTTGGACCAACATCTCATTGCCATTCCCTGTTTTGGCCCACCGATTGTGTAGTGCAGCTGGTGTTCCTATAGACCCCTACCGAGACCAGCATATCATGGCCACAATTATTATGGATCTAGATTGTTAAAGGCTGATGAGAAGCCGGTGGCCCTACCATGTGCAGCTCCTCCGGCCATCCCAGATCCATTCCCAGCTGAGCTCAGGCTTAGGATTCGATTCCAGCTACCACCGACACTACTCCAACTACTGCAAAGCCTTACCTAGATGTTGAGATTGAGTCTATGCCATCCTCCAGTACTCCAACACCAGCATCATACACTATTCAGGTTGATTCTCTTATCTCTGTTGTTGCTTTTCAGGCATTGGTGTGCAGAGTGGCTACAGTGGAGTCTAGGCTACAGGCTTTAGCAGCTCAGGTCAGACCATGGGTCAGCCAAACTATTAGAGACTCAGAGGAGAGGGTAAAGGCATTCACCCGTGATTTGGTAGATGAGAGAGTTAGGGTGGTGGATGCCAGAGTTGATGCATTTAAGGCGAGAGTCCAGTAGAGGCTTGAGGATGCTCGTCCTGCTGACACGAGCGCAGTGAAACAAGAGTTAGCCAAGTTTAAGGCCGACTTATTACATATGTTAGCAGCCCCTATTGCATTCCCGGAGGTGGCACTGGCTGGTGGCAATGTTTTTGACTGGTTAGCTGACCGCTTGCATGCTCACGGGAAGAGGCCCCTCGAGACAGATGGCCTAGAGTTGTGCTAGAAGAGGCCTAGGATTGATGACCCAGCAGCACTGGAGGAGGAACTGATACTAGTAAAGGTGGTGCAGGAGTCGATAGTGATGGAGGCTATACAGAGTGATAAGGAACAGCAGACTTCACATGGAGAGGGTAGCTAACGTACAACTGCGACCTAGATAGTTGAGGAGGAGGTCGTGACCCAATACCCTGCCGACCAGACAAATACTGGTGCTTCAGCACCGCGATGTTTGATCTTTTTGATCCCATCCTTTATCTTTTATGTATGGATACTTTGTTCTTTCTGTTAGACAATATTTTTATTATGTTGGTTTTTGAATTTGTTTAAATGTTTTATGTTGGATGTTGTTTTTACTTATGTTTTGGATGCTAGTTTTTGACATGTTGGTATTTAATGTATATATCTATATATATATGCTTTCATTATTTGGTTTTCATTCATGTTTTACTTTGAGGACAAAGTATTCTATTTTTGTGGCGTGTGGGAAGATATGGATTAAGGTGAAGTCTGAGTAGCCTCGAGTCCTACTATCACGGTCCTGACCAAGGTAGTGACGAATAGGAAAAGGAAAGTAAATGACAAAATTCAATTAATGTGATATCGTCTGATCAACCAAACCTACCAAGGGAAGGTTGACTAGGACTATAGGTAACAATTAATCGTCATACCATGGTTGTCGACCACATTCCATGGTGAAATTCGATCTTCACCTTAACAAAAGGGCTGGAAGAACCTAAGTTATCGTCCTGCACGCGAATTCCCAATTATAGTTATGTTGTCTATGGTAATCAAGTCGATGAACCATGGGGAACATAAATTCCCAAGTTGTCCCTAAATTTGAGTGTTTTCTCGCATAGTAGCATAGTACTTATTTTATTATTGTTTTCAAATCACAAACCCTCCCCCCATCTTGAGATTATAGTCATAAATACTCGAAATGATTGATAGTAAATTCTTTTAGTCAAGTCATGTATTCTTTGTGGATTCGACCCTAACTTTTAGTTAGGTTAATTGTTGACAGCGACCACTTTCTTATTGGAGCGTGAACATCATCACTTTGCATATCAATACCTGAAAAGCAAGAGCAGACATAAAAAATAAGTCTGCAGAATCAACCTGTGTAGTAGAAGGTGTTGGTGCAGATGTGCCGAAGGATGGCATCGCATCGATCTCAACAGCTGGAGTTGGCCCTGAAGTAGCACTGGTGGTGGCTGGGTGTCTGCTCCTGAGTCTGTGGATTAATAAGGAATGGCTTTGGAATGGGAGGAGAATCTGCTCTCCGTAAGGCCATTGGGTTCTCATTAGCCTTGCTCAGGCTGGGATACATGGTGCATAAGGCCCTACATGAGGGTCTAAATGGAGAGAAACATGTACCCTAGAAGCATTGCATAATTTATGTATCAAGATAGGCAAAGGCAATGCAGTCTGGGTACGGATTGTTGACTCGTGGATTTGCTCCACCATAATGCGAGCCCAGTCAATCTCGTAGCCAGCTAAAATGCTAGCTAATAGTACATCTCTCTCCAATGTGATCACATTATCCGCTAATATGGGCCTGATGCGCCAACGGATAATGGACCACCAAAATTTTGCTCGGAATGAGATGTGGGACTTCACAATATGATCAGCATGGTTAATGACTCATGTAGGCTCAGCACCTGCCTTGAAAATCTGGCCTGCTATCCACCTAAGGAGCTCTGTTTTCAACCCAACATCCTTCTCATTCACTATCTTCCCCATCTTTGCAATTCAGTTATGATATTCAGCAGTTGAATGGGGTGCTCTTTAGTTTGGCCCAAACTGGACCCCTTTGATAGTTTCTTCTGAAATGTCAATAGTCTCACCACAAACTAAGACCTCACACAACTGTGGCTGCTCAATTGCCTTCTTGTTTCTGGGAAGGTCTCTGTGGATAGTAGCGTAGTAGGATGCATAGAATTGTCGGGCTAAATATAGGGCGCACTTGCCAAATCATTGTGAAAGCTACCCTAGCATGTCGCGATCAATCTCAGTCTCAAAGGTCAGCACACTGTTCAGCCCTGAGTCCTTAAGCCTTGCCTCTTCATGGAACTGCCGTACCGACTTTTCTTGACTTTTTGGCTCCAAACCCTTCTCATAAATCTCCTTTATGCCCGGCACGCACCATCTCATGCTTTGGGGTCTGTGGAGGTGATAGTATAAGTAGAATCAGCCGGTTGTGGGAGAGAAATCTCCTCTGGTTGAGCTCGTGATGTCTCAAGACACTGACTCATAAAGTGAGAGACCATCATCTGACCCTGCTTCAGTACCCTCCTCTTCAGACTGGGAGGGACTGTCCACTTCCATTGGGGCTCTTGATGCTCGGAACTTGTCAATAGTACATTTGCTTTAGGGTTAATGTGCATATTCATCTCCTCAATTGATACTTCTGACTGAGCATCATCTGACGTTTCATCTCTCAGTTGGTGTCTCAAAGTTGCGGCAGTGTCCTTTCTACCTTTTGGAGGCATTGTACCTAAAAATTACCAGATGTTATTCAATGAGCCCCAAGATATTTGATCCAAAAGGGATTCACACAAAACAATCAAACAAATAATAACAAAACCACTAAAGTAAATACATTAAACCAGTTGCAGGTCTACAGGAACAAGGTGTAGGTACGACTAGTAGGGTGACTTACGAGCCGTACTATAGCCTCGTAGTACCAAGGTACCAAAGAAAAATGCATTCTAAAATCAGATATGAGAACAGGTATGACTCATAGGGTGTCTTATGAGTCATAATCTGGGCTCGTACCTCATTCCAGAAACATTTTGGAAACATTAATCAGGTCCACAAGACCCCCACTACATGACGTAGCATGAGTTATGAATCGTAGATGGGTCTCATATGGTAAGTGTTAAGGCATCAAAGGTGATTGTTGCCTTCTACAAAGAGCCACTACGTCTTATCGCGTGACCTATGACTCGTAGTGGGTCCTTGTAGGAGAGAACAGAAGGCACCTGGGGTGCCTGTAACCAAAAACCATTCAAGTCAATAACTGAAAAGCATCGAAGCAACACAAACTCATAAACACATAATCAATCTCATACATGACAAGTCGACACAATCAACCTTCACCCATCCCCATTTACATTCAAAACATACCTAAGATGAACTAATGTCAAAGCTTATACTCATCAACAATGATACAAAGCACATGGAGATTCAAGAAAGGCCGCAACAAATTCATACAATGGTATTTTAAATTAGCAAAACTGAAATACCCCAATACCCCCAAATTCGGACCCCAACAAGATTTTGCAAATCAGTCCATCAATAATCATGCATCACAATTTCCTGATCATATGTCAACACTATAGCACCAAGAAAGGGCCAACATACAATTTCAAATCATGGCAAGGAACATAACAACACCAAAACCTACTCTTCATGCTTACGCAATCATTTTTTCATGGGTGTACCAAATATGATCACAAAACACTCATTGAAATACCAATAAAGAAAGATCATGGGTGCCAAATTTAACTAAGAAAACTAACCAGATGAAAAGATGAAGATGTAATGAGAGAGATAGGAGAAGCTGAAACCCTAATGGAGTGCACTTACTGGGAAATCTTGACAGAAAAATAATTTGGGGCTGAATGGAATAGTAGTAAATAGTGTTTAGGAAGTTATGGGGAAGAAAACCATTTCAAGGAGGGAAACGAGGGGTCAATTAAAACATTTGACCTTTAATATACTAAACCTGCTCGACTTTTAAAAATCTGCAGATCGATCTACGAGTCCTTAACTACGAGTCATAGGACTTCATATAACTCGTAGGTCCTGGTCTCGTAACATATCTCAACACATAGCGAAATTGAAGTTCATACCTGGGCACTACGAACCCCACTTATGACTTGTAGGGGACCCTATGAATCGTAAAGTTGGCTCATAGTATGTGTGCCAACTTTATACCCTTACTATTTCCCTCTACGAGGCATGACTATATGTCGTGGCATACACTACGACTCATAAGTCTGCTCGTAAAGGTTACTCTATATGTAATTTTCATTAACTGTTCAGTTCTTGATCCATACCTGCAAACCAGACTTCCAGATATACCAATGTCCAAAATAACACCACTGATCCAGTGTATTTAAACATCTCAACGAACATCAAACTACTACCTAACGGGTTAAACAATCAAAACAAGCTCAAAGCAATCCAAAAAAAAAAATTAAAACAACACTTGGGTTGCCTCCCAAGAAGCATCTTATTTAATGTCATGGGTCGACTTTGTCATCATGTGTACTCAAAATTCCTCATGGGATGATAGAGTCTCATTTTTACTCCTCTGGCCCCTTCTCTGATCTCTTTACACAGGCTTTAATCGTGTTGCAGGTTGCTCAAACCTATCATCAAGTCTTTATATTGCCATTGCTTGTTGGTCCTCTTTGTAGTATCCCTTGATGACATCAAACTTTACCTTCTGTATAACCTCTTCTTTCTCGGTGGTTTTGGTAAGCAGTTGCTCAAGTATACGCTCAATCCTTGAGAGTTTGATGCATTGTTGGTGTGGTAACCTAAGACAATTTGGCAAACTCTCCTTTCTGGTAGTACTTGGGGTTCCCTCTGATGCACTAGTGGTTGCCACTAGTTGTTTTTGAAGAGATTGGTAAACTTGGGTGACGGTAGACAATTTGTCCATATATTCGGCAATTTCGTTGAATGGCCGCCTCAGAAATGGCCAATAGTCCCTCCAAATAAGGCATCAGCATGTCTTTTCTATTTAGAGGATAGTGCTCAGTAGAAGTTAGTCCCCAATACATCATCAGCCAGACAGTGGTTCTTCTTTGTCCCCAAACACTTCTTATACCTTTCCTAAGCTACTACTAATGATTTTTCTGGTAGTTGTTTCTTGCTTGTTGGGCTCTTTATAGAAATCCATGAGGAAGAGTCTCTGCACCTCTCTCAGTTGGAACAAACATCTGGTGGGAGAATTAACCACCATTCCGCAGCTTTGCTCCTGAGAGTCATGGGAAAGGTTTGAATAGTCATGGCCTCCCAAGCAGGATGTCTTATGCCAAGCAACCCGCTCATTGTTTGAGTAAGCTATTGCAGCTGAGTTTGGGGGTCTTTTGACTCTTGCCCATAGAATAGGACATGTCTCTATAAGGTATCCAACAAGTTAATTGTAATGTAGAGTTTTTGTTCGGTCATAGTGCCAATCAACCTGTAATAAAAGCTAAGCAACAAAAACAACAAGAAAAGTAAAATACAAGAGAGTCTAGAAATTAATACGCGAACTAACTAATAGCAAAATCAAGTCAAGAACCTAGTTGTATTCCTCGGCAAAGGTGCCATAATTTTTTATGATGTTCAAGCTCCAATAAGAAAGTGGTCACCATCAGCAATTAACCTAACCAGATATTAGGGTCAAATCCACAGGGAATACGGGCCTTGACTATAGAGATTCACTATAAATCATTTCAAGCATCGATTTCTAAAATCTCTAAATGGGAGGGGGGAGGGGATTTTTTTGATTTAAGAACAAAAATAAAAATAAACACCATGTTAAATATGAAGGAAGACATTCAAATTTAGGGACAACTCAGGAATTGTATTTCTAATGATTCATTGACTCAATTACCCTAGACAACATAACTCTAATTGGGAATTCACATGTAGGACGGTAATTTAGGTTTTTTCAGCCCTCTCGTGAAGGTGAAGGTCGAATTTCACTATGGCGCTTGGTCGGAAACCATGGTGTGCTAACTAACTGTTACTCATTGTCCCATTCAACCTCCCATTGGTCAGGTTTGGTTGATTAGACTAGAATACATCAATCGAATTCTGTCATTTATTTTCCTTTTCCTAGTCGTCCCTACCTTGGTCAGGATCGTAGTAGGCAGGTTTGGTGTCGGCCACCACCAAACATCAATCAAAGTTAAGGGAAATAAACAATATATGCAAAACGCCAGTCAAAGAAATGTACAACTTCTAGGTTATTTCAAGTCAATTACTCATGGTTACCACAACCCCAAGTTGCGGGTGCTTAGCTACTCATGGCTAAGGCAATATCAATAATAATGAAAATGAATGACATAGTTGAGAGTTTATCCAAAATAATGAAGAACAAGAACACCACAAGTTGCAAGCCACAAGTTTTGATAAATGGAGAATGAGTACAATGTGTGTCTTGCAATCCCCAAAAGCAGGTTTTCAAATTAAAAGTGAGAATCCATACTAAACCCTAGAAAAAACCCTTAGAAATTCAAGAGAGAATATTCAAAGTGTTCTACAAGATATTCAATGTATCAGCTCTCTTTCTAAAACCCTATCATTAAGTATTTATACTATTCACAATTTAACCTTAAAAATTAAATACAAAAGATAGATAGCAGCAGGTACGTCACACAGATATGACTTGTGGGGTGACCTACGAGTCATAATAAGGGTCTCGTAGTTAGTACTTTACCCTTTGGACTTCACTGTTACAATCCAATGTTACGAGTCGTTGCTTGGGCTACGACTCGTATGTTCCTCTCGTATTCAAGGCCTTTAGTTCTTAGTCCAAAGTTTTTGCTCTCTGTTTCTCGTAATGATCCTATCTATACGAGTTGTAGTGAGACCTACAACTTGTAGAGTGGCTTTGTAGGGCTGACCTCCACTTGGCAGATTCTTGATTGCTCATTTTTTCTTGCTACGAGAGCACCCTACGACTCGTGGCTTAGGCTACAACCCGCAGTATGACTCGTATGTCCTGCAGTTTAGCAAAATCTGCAATTTTCTCTCAAAATCATGCCAACTTAATTTTTCTGCAATAAAAACATGAAACACATAAAAACCATAAAACCTTGCAATAAGCACTCGCAAATTCCCTTATTTTAGGCACTAAATGTGTTGTATTTTGACAGCACGTCACTTAAACAACTCTCTATCAACATCCCTTTCATTAAGGTATTGGAGAAGATGCCAGGGTGTGCAAAGTACATGAAGGTCCTGGTCACTAAAAAGCATACTGTGAGTCAGGAGCTCTCCCAAGACCTTCAACATTAAGTATTGAGGTGTCTACGAGCCGTAAATCACTTTTCGACTCATGACTAGTCCATGAAACCCAGGCCTGAAATCTAGGGTTCAGATGTTCTACGAAACCATAGTTCACGAGCCATAAAACACTCTATAGCCCATAATTGGGTTTCGCAAAGTCCATGCCCATTAGATTTTAGTTGACCCGATCAAGGTATAAATAATAGGATGAAATTATTTTGGCCCCATTCCTAACCTAATTAACAAAATTACCCAATCAGCCCCTCTCCCATGAGAATTCGACCACCGACGGTAGCCGTGTGCCTATTTTTCAGTGATTTTTCGGCAACCCAAGTTTTAGCGCCTATTCACCTCCTTCATCTTCTTCAACTTAATCACACATCTTGGTAATTGTTTAGTTAATTCAAAATCTTTGGTTTGTATTGTCTTGTATGACTGAATTGGAAAATGTGTTGGAAATGGTAGTTGAGACACGGAATCTATGATTGATGTTAATATATGATTAGTAAATTTGCGTTGCCCATGTTTGAATATCCGTCTAAGTCCAGAATTGGGAATTGTTGCCTTAATTGTATGTTTTGAATAGTTTTTGGTGCCTATTGATTCACCCAACATGTATGATTAATTTATTTTGTGTGTGAATTGGTGGGTGATGATATAGGTGCGTAATCTTGTTGTATTGATCATAATTGGTCAGAATAGTAGGATAGACATGCTTAACCACTTTTGATGGGGTATATGTGTTGAATAATGTGTAGAGGGCATTGTTTATGGTATGAAAATCATGTGCGTGTGTGCATTTTTGCTTCGATGCTGGTAGAATACTTCTTGAACAAGTTGTTTGGGGTCTAATTTGATGGGCTTAGAAGCTCTGGTAACTAAGTTTTCTTATTTATGAGTGGCTTTTACAGCCTATGGATAATTCTATGAGCTGTAATTGCCCCTCGTAAAAGATTTTAGAAACTGGGAGTTTCTGAGTATCCATCAGAATAGACCTTCTACGAGTGGCATATCACTTTATGGCTCGTAGATAGGTCTCGAAGATCCTTACATGGAATAGATTCACTCACTGGAAATCTCTATGACCCAGTCTACGACTCGTAAACCACTTTACGAGTCGTTCCTGGTCTCGTAGACTTTTCCAGTGAAAAAAATTGTTTGAATCCCTATTTTTCGAAAGCACTTTATGGCTCGTAGAACTAATTATGACCCGTAAAGATGCTTTCGTAGACCCTTTTGCGACTTCAGCTGAAATATTTTTGCATTTCAATTTTTGATTTATGGGGCTAACCAAGGTGTGTAAATGTTCATGTTTCAAGTATTATGGCCCCAAAAGCCAAACATGATGAGATCCTAGCATTACAGAGGAGGATCAGAGATAAGTCCTCTGAGCAGCTCCCGACTCCGAGCGGATCAGTAGAGGAGCTTGGAAACAAAGACGGATCGCGTAGGAACTAGAGTTGTTGCCAGAGCTGGGAAGACTCAAGATCTCATTGTTCGCACTCCCTAGTCTGATGAGGGAGGCAACAACGGGAGCAATTCAACCCAGATGACTTCATCCAAAGAGGAGTCCATCTCTGACAATGGATCAGAGACAAAGTACGCCGTCGTACCACAATCACCACCATCTCCACCTGACGCCCTCACTATTTGATGGTGTGTCACGGGTACGCGTGACATCTAAAACGAAGGGCCAGCAGTAGAAAGAGCAAGGCAGGCCAACCTGCTCCATATATGAGGAGCCTAGTGTTATCTCCGACAGACTTGACTGTGTCCCCGGCCTCTAGGATACGATGATTCGCTACGGGCTTCAGTGACTCACACACTCTCTTGGGTGATACTCCCCAACCATGTTTAGGAAGTGTTATACTTCATATGCAGCCATGGTACACAACACTCTTCCTAAGGGGAAGAAGCCTCTCGCTCAGCCCAGAATGACTGAGATGAGAGTGAGGGGCCAGTAGGAGGATATATCGAAGACCACTATCTGCCAGATGCTTTTTGGACCAAAGTTTATTGCCCACATACCCACCATACATTTTGACTACAGGGTGTGGAAGAAGAGGGACCTCCTAGTTATGAGAAATCCAAAGCGACTAGCCAGCTTGATAAGATGGGTGGCTGGTTATATTGTTGAGCAGGGTCTGGAACCTTCTTGGGTTGCCACACACTTGGAGCCTATTTATCAGTTTCCTCTCCAATTTTTTGTAGGCAGTTGTTCGTTTATGCATCTAGCCTACACTTGATGATAACACATTAACGCCAAAGCATGCGATATTGGTTGCAAACATCTTAACTGGTTATAATATTGATTGGGCCTGCCTCATAGTCAAGCAGATCAATAAAGCTGCCCTGAATAGGTCTACCTCCATCCCATTCCATTGCTTGATATACAGGCTCTGTCTAGAGTCAACGGTAGAGAGTTTGCACCAGATGGACCAGCTAATTGAGGCCCAGCATAAATTGGATCCCAGCCTGATCAAGGCTGAAGAGAACTCAGTGGCACTCCAGTGATCATAGCCTCCTCTAATGTTTGAGATGTTTGCCCTAGCATCACCACCTAAGGGTTCACAGACTACCACCGCCACTGCTCCTGCTACTGAGGAGAGGCCCTCGCAACCCGAGCCAGATGAGGATAGGGGGCCCACCACTTCTGTTCCTGTACCACAAGTCATGACTTTTTAAGCTACTCCTGCGGGCATAGTTTATATCTCTACCGCATCTATATAGACCTTGACACAGAGGTTATCACACATTGAGTCGCAGTTCACTCATCTTGTTCATCAGATTAGGCCATGGGTCTGCCAAGTCATTTCAGACTTGGAAGGTCATATACAGGCATTCATAGTCACCATTATTCAGGATTGTATCTCTACCATGATGCCTGTATTGACTCCTTCGAGGAGAGGTACAATAGAGGTTGGGCAAGGCCCGACCATCAGACTTGACAGCCCTCTACTTCTTGTAAAGTGGTTTATGACCAACATTAGAACTTGCCTAGTTTTATTGACTAGACCAAGGTAGTAATGAATAGGAAATGAGATTAATTAACAGGATCCGATTAATATGTTCTCATCTAATCAATCAAACTAGGCCAAGGGGAGTTGTACTAGGACTAATAGGTAAGGTTTACTAATGCATACTATGGATAGTGAAATTCACCTCTCACATTTGATCAAAGGGCTTGGTTAATATAACTTATCGTCCAACATGCAATACACTAGAAAAGAATTAGGTTATCTGGTGATGCTGAGTAAGGGAATCATGGGGAACACAAAACCCTAGTTTCTTTCCATATTGATTTCTCTCTTGTGATAGTTAGTTTAGTTTTATTTCATATTAATTAATACAACCCCCTCCCCACCCCCACCCCCGGGAAGTAAGGTGGTTAACCACTGAATTGCAGTCATTGAATTCTCTTGAGTCTACGCATTCCTTGTGGGTTCGACCCTAACCTTTGTTAGGTTCTATTTCTTGATAGTGACTGCTTTATCCTCTAAAAGGAGGTGTAACTTGGGTGACATCATCGGTGCTAAGTCATTTCCCAAAAAATACATAAATCATGCATATACATAACTTTCAACATAGTTCATACTTCATTAAAAATCACACTTTCATAGCTTTTAAAATAATCATCATAGTCTTTCATGAAACAGCATGGCAAAAGAATAGTCTATCTACCTTGCTTTTATTATAGTGTGGGTAGACATTTTCACCTTAACATCATCATAAACATTGGGGTTTTTATCACCTTCTTTATCATAGCTGTAACACCCCACACCTTACACTACACCACTAATACTATACAAATGAAATATGGCATGATTTGGTTAAACTAGCACAAGTTTTCAAAAGTGCTTG
>JAABOM020031048.1:0-17398 GCA_011800125.2 Solanum clarkiae
TCCACACATCTCTAGAGTCTTCTACACATCTCTAGAGATCTCCACACATCTCTAGAGAATTCCACACTTCTCTAGAGTTTTCCAAGGAACTTCAAGAGCTATCCACAACGTTTTAGAGTCTTCTAGAAACCTCTCCAAGACTCTAGTTTCTTTTCCTTGACTCTAGATTCTTCCTTATTTTTAAGAACAGGTGGCGGGCTATCACACTCTCCCCCACCTGATGTTGCGACGTCCTCCGCGCAATGCTACTGTTGGAACTCCCTGTATCCACCTTCAAACTGTCGTAAGTCTTCATGCCATCCCCTTATAGTCTTCTCTGGAGTTCTCTCCCTTTCCGTGCCCGAGGAGTACTGCTGCAGTTGGCTGTCCTTTCTCCCTCTTGGCTTCCTTCGACGGTTTCTCCTCTAACGACCTTTCCTCTTAGCAGGCGTGGAACACGACAATGGATTTTTACCTTGGAACCCCTCTACAAGCCATAAGGCTGACAGCTGAACTTATCCCCTTGGCTTGGGCATCTGCACTAAGGGAACTATGCAAGAACATTCCTGCTCGAAGACCACGAGTTGTTGGAGGTAGGGGTTAATCACCACATGGTACTTCCAGAAGAATTCCTGCCCAAGAATGATGTCAAAGAGGTCTATTGGAGCAACATGGAAGTTGGACTTGCCACGCCACTCACCCAATTCTATATCGACTCCCTGAGCAACTCCAAACACAGGAGTTATTAGCGCACTGACCGTCTTAAGTTGCGCATTACTTGGATCATATTTCAGCCCTAACTTGGTTACTGCAAACTTAGTCACGATGTTGGCCTCTGCGCTTGTGTCGACCATGGCATGAGTGGGATGCCCATTGGTCGTGATGTCTACACATTGTGCATGACAGCCCTTTGGCTTCTTTGGTTACCGCATGATAGTTTCGCATAACCCAATCATGCCTACCTGGGCCGTATTTGAATCTTCCCCCGATTCGTGCACCTCTTCCTGTGCCTTCTGCTCTTTTCATTTCGGCAATATGGCACCAAGGCTTTTCAGTTCGGGGCACTTCTTGTAACTATGCGGACCTCTGCATATGTAGCACTTAAGCTCTTTCTCTGGCTATGCCTTTCCCTCTCCGCTGTTTTGTCGCCCAGGCCTCCTGTTATCAGGCCTACTAGTGTCATGATAATTGGGATGTGGCTGCCAACCCTTGCCTTTGCCACCTTCTCTCCCACCTTGGTCATAACTACCATCCGAGTCTTCTCCCTGGTCTTTACCTCGCCTATCATATAGAGAGTTCGTCAAAGCTTCCGCCTGGGTAATGGCCTCGTGAAAGGTGGAAACTTGTCATCACTCTAGTTCCGTCCGGGCCCAACTCTGCAATTCGTCCATGAAGTTGAACAACATATCTTCTTCCGTGAGGTTGGGGATTTGAAGCATGAGAGTTGTGAACTCCTTTATGTTTTCATGCTGCCTGTCTGCCTCAATTCCCTAAGCCTCCTTTTGGCTTCGTAGACAACATTGTTGGGGTAGAAGGTCTTCTTGAACTCCGCCTTGAATTGTTCCCATGTGCTGATCGTGCATAGTCCTATTCCAATATCAGCATCCTTCTGTTTCCACCATAGCATCACCATCTCGGTCAAGTACATCACAACCGTGTTGATCTTCATATCATCTCTACTTACCTTGTTGCACTTGAAGTAGTTCTCCAAGTGCCACAAGAAGTTTTCCACCTCTTGGGTGTCACGGACGCCTTTAAAGATTGGTCTCTTGGGAGCCTCGATCCTGGCCTCCCATTCTACGGCCGTGGTGGCATGTCTCCCCTGCTGAATGGCTTCCTCGAGCTCCTTTACCTTGGTGCTCATGTCTTCTAGCATGCCCATGAACTTTCCCTCCAAGGCCTCGATCCTACTCTCCAAAGAAGCGTGAGCTTCTTCCTCTGCTACCCGCTAGTCATCAAGGTTCTTATGGATGTTATCATTTTCCTCAAGGGCGAATTCCTCCAAGGTTTTGAAATTGCCATCAATTTGATTCAAGAGATGACCCAACAACTCTACGGCCTGGTGGGCAGTCTCTACTCTAGCTATCCATTCCATCCCGGGAGTGACGTCTGTTGGCAACTCCTCTTGCTCATCGTCAATTACTTCGACGGTTGGAAGGGAGACAACATCTCTTGGGGCAAGATCAGTTGGCACTTTCTCCATTTTCTTGGCATTCTTATTATCCTTGCACTTTTTGGTAATGTCCGTCATGACTCCGGAAGTGGTGGCAGCATAAAACTCTCCGTCACTTGCCATTACTTCCCTTAGTAGCCTGCTCTGATACCACTCTGTCATGGACTTAGACCTTCGCTAAGACTTCCGCACGACACTAGTCGATTTGCTCACGATTCTTTCATGATCTTGCAAATACCAGTAGGCCTTTCAACTTTGGATCTCAAAGGGAACGCTAGATTAAGAAGACAAGAGAGCTTTTAGAAAGAAGACTTCTTTAACACCTGGAAGATTGCTACAACTTTCTTGGATGGTTTGTACAAATGAGTGGCCCTCCTATTTATACTACTACCTGGGGGCCAAAGTATAATTAATAATTACTTACAAGTCCCCCACTTATTTACATTTTAGTCCCCTCTCTAGAATCTTTCATACTATTCTAGAGAGAACTAAAGACTACAAGATATTTCTATACAATTCTAGAATCTTTCAGGATCCTTCTTCAAACTCCACACATGTCTAGAATCTTCCACACATCTCTAGAGTCTTCCACACATCTCTAGAGAGTTCCACACATCTCTTGAGAATTCCACACTTCTCTAAAGTCTTCCAAGGAACTTCAAGAGCTATCCATAATGTTCTAGAGTCTTCTAGAAACCTCTCCAAGAATTTAGTTTCTTTTCCTTGACTCTAGATTCTTCCTTATTTTTAAGAACATGTGGCGGGCCTTCACACTCTCCCCCACCTGATGTTGCGACGTCCTCTGTGCAATACTGATGTTGGAACTCCCTGTCTCCACCTTTGAACTGCCACACGTCTTCATGCCATCCCCTTATGGTCTTCTCTGGAGTTCTCTCCCTTTCCGTGCCCGAGGAGTACTGCTGCAGTTGGCTATCCTTTCTCCCTCTTGGCTTCCTTCGACGGATTCTCCTCTGATGACATTTGCTCTTAGCGGGCGTGGAACACGACAATGGCTTTTTACCCTGGAACCCATCCACAAGCCGTAAGGCTGACAACTGAACTTGTCCCCCTGGCTTGGGCATCTGCACTAAGGGCACCATGCAGGAACATTCCTGCTCCAAGACCACTAGTTGCTGAAGGTAGGGGTCAATCACCACAGGGTAGTTCTGGAAGAATTCCTGCCCAAGGATGATGTCAAAGAGGTCTATTGGAGCAACACGGAAGTTGGACTTGCTATGCCACTCACCCAATGCTATATTGACTCCCTGAGAAACTCCACACACAGGAGTCATTGGCGCATTGACCGTCCTAAGTTGCACATTACTTGGATCATATTTAAGCCCCAACTTGGTTGCTGCAGACTTAGTCCCGATGTTAGCCTCTGTGCCTGTGTTGACCATGGCATGAATGGGATGCCCATTGATCGTGATGTCCATGCATTGTGCATGACACCCCTTTGGCTTCTTTGGTTACCGCATGATAGTTTTGCATAGCCCAATCATGCCTACCTGGGTCGTATTTGAATCTTCCCCCAATCATGCCTACCTGTGCCTTCTGCTCCTTTCATTCTGGCAATATGGCACCAAGGCTTTTCAATTTGGGGCACTTCTTGTAACTATGCGGACCTCTGCATATGTAGCACTTAAGCTCTTTCTCTGGCTGTGCCTTTCCCTCTCTGCTGTTTTGTCGCCCAAGCCTCCTGTTATCAGGCCTACCAGTGTCATGATAATTGGGATGTGGCTGCCAACCCTTGCCTTTGCCACCTTCTCTCCCACCTTGGTCATGACTACCATCCGAGTCTTCTCCCTGGTCTTTACCTCGCCTATCATGTAGAGAGTTCGTCAAAGCTTCTGCCTGGGTGATGGCCTCGTGAAAGGTGGAAACTTGTCATCGCTCTAGCTCCGTCCGGGCCCAACTCTGCAATTCATCCATGAAGTTGAACAACATATCTTCTTCCATGAGGTTGGGGATCTGAAGCATGAGAGTTGTGAACTCCTTTATGTATGCCTTCATGCTGCCTGTCTGCTTCAATTCCCTGAGCCTCCTTTTGGCTTCATAGACGACGTTGTTGGGGTAGAAGGTCTTCTTGATCTCTGCCTTGAATTGTTCCCACGTGTTGATTGTACAGAGTCCTTTTCCTATCTCGGCATCCTTCCGTTTCCACCATAGCATTGCCATCTCGGTCAAGTACATCATGGTCGTGTTGATCATCGTATCATCGCTACTCACCTTGTTGCACTTGAAGTAGTTCTCCAAGTGCCGCAAGAAGTTTTCCACCTCTTGGGCGTCACAGATGCCTTTAAAGATAGGTGGCTTGGGATCCTCTATCCTGGCCTCACGTTGTACAGCCAGGGTGGCATATCTCCCCTGTTGAATGGCTTTCTCGAGCTCCTTTACTTTGGCGCTCATGGCTTCTAGCATGCCTATGAACTTTCCCTCCAAGGCCTCGATCCTACTCTCCAAAGAAGTGTGAGCTTTTTCTGCTGCTACCCACTAGTTGTTAAGGTCCTTATGGATGTTATCATTTTCCTCAAGGGCAAATTCCTCCAAGGTCTTGAAATTGCCATCGATCTAATTCAAGCGATGACCCAACAACTCTACGGCCTGGGGGGAAGTCTCTACTCTGGCTATCCATTCCATCCCAGTAGTGACATCTGTTGGCAACTCCTCTTGCTCATCGTCACTTACTTCGGCAGTTGGAAAGGAGACAACATCTCTTGGGGCAGGATCAATTGGCACTTTGTCCACTTTCTTGGCATTCTTCTTACCCATTCTCTTTTTGGTAATGTCTGTCATGACTCCGGCAGTGCTGGCAGCATAAACCTCTCCATCACTTTCCATTACTTCCCTTAGTAGCCTGCTCTGATACCACTCTGTTACGGACTTAGACCTTCGCTAAGACTTTCGTGCGGCACTAGTCGATTTTCTCACGATTCTTTCACGATCTTGCAAATACTAGTAAGCCTTTCCACTTTGGATCTCTAAGGGAATGCTAGATTAAGAAGACAAGAGAGCTTTCAGAAAGAAGACTTCTTTAACACTTGGAAGATTGCTACAACTTTCTTGGATGGATTGTAAAAATGAGTGGCCCTCCTATTTATACTACTACCTAGGGGACAAAGTGTAATTAATAATCACTTACAAGTCCCCACTTATTTACACTTTAGTCCTCTCTCTAGAATCTTCCATACTATTCTAGAGAGTACTAAAGACTACAAGATATTTCTATACAATTCTAGAATCTTCCAGGATCCTCCTTCAAACTCTACACATGTCTAGAATCTTCCACACATCTCTAGAGAGTTCCACACATCTCTAGAGTCTTCTACACATCTCTAGAGATCTCCACACATCTCTAGAGAATTCCACACTTCTCTAGAGTCTTCCAAGGAACTTTAAGAGCTATCCACAATGTTCTAGAGTCTTCTAGAAACCTCTCCAAGACTCTAGTTTCTTTTCCTTGACTCTAGATTCTTCCTTATTTTTAAGAACAAGTGGCGGGCCGTCACAGCCTGGACAGTATTGAAATTTTCAGAATTACGTGATTTTAATCCCAAATTCATAAAACATGCACTCTCATCCCTAGAGAAGACATCATTGGACAAATTGATGATTGTTTATCACAATTTTGAAGGAAGAACATAACTTAGGATATAATTTTAGCTTTGGGTGAGGATGGAAGGGCAAGTTTTCTACAATTTCTTTTAGGGATTGAAGAGTGTAAGCTTGCATTGTAAAATCTTTCATTCACTCTTACTTTCCATGCTTTGTAATTTATAAATTTTTGATGTAATGAAATTTGAATTAGGATTTGTATGTGGGTATTCATTTAAACTCTTTCTTTTACACTTAGTTGAATACATTCTTACAAATCAAGTGGGTTTCTACCTTAATTGCTTCAATTGTGCCTAATTGATTTATGGGTTTATTCTTACCTTCATTTATAATTGATGATTTTTGGTTGCGAACTTGAATCAATCTTAGATCTTCTATTATTCCGAGTATCCTTGAGTAATCGGAGTGGAGAGTTTGTGTGATAGTCAAGGGTTTATGAATTGATTGAATGCCTAGCTTTCGGTTCAATTGACTAAGGTTGTAGAAAGGTTTGTGTAACGACCTGACCTAGGGCCTTGTCATCACATGACGAATGAGATACCTGAAGGCACCTCACCTAAGTCATCTTTGATATCCTAAGCATTCATATGAATAAATTAAATATTTGCAAAATAAAAATGGGAACGGGTCTATGGGATCAAATATGACAATGAAGCGACATTTAATAGAAACATCAACATTTGTCCTTAAAGCATACCGACTAAAACATAGATGGACGGAACTAGTAAAAGCAAGTTTCCATCAAATAGAAAAGACTTCATACAAAAACAACATAGAATGTAAAAGCCTCAAAATGCCAACATATATATGGTATCTGAAATACATAGAAATAAGAAAATGATAGAGACTTGAACTAAGGGCTCATCACAAAAACACTAGTCTTGAATGCCATAAAAACTAGCCACGAGCCAGTAGAGGAGTACCTGCCCCTACATGGTTAAATTATGTAGGTAAAATATGCGTTAGTACTTTTGAAATATACTAAGTATGTGAGATACAATGCAAGCATAAATTGCAACGCTATCATTCATAAAAGATAATATATATAAGGTAGTAAAAATACTTAACATGAGTTTAAGCATGAACAAGGAATATAGCTCAATATGAATGATAATCAATGCATGAAAGATCACATGTGATAGAATCATATCATAAACTTGTTGGAGTGGACCTTAATCGACATATAAGACCATATGAGCTACTACATGGAATCCAACATAACCCTCTATGTTATCACAGGGAGATCACTTGTCAGGTAGAACTCCATCACTTTACATGCATCTTTATGTAACACTAATGGCCTACGTGGATCCACTAACCTAGTTTACAAGGGTTCCTATAGTGACACATAGTTAGCGGATAATGAGATTCATCTCTAATGGGTCATACCTCAATTAAGGGGATGGGCCTCAATCTCAAGGCCCTCTTGATGCTAAGTCATCCCACATAATCTTTAAAATATATAATTAGTCAATTTGTTTCCCTTAGAATTTTAAGTAGCAAATCATAAGAGTACCTCAGACTTAGGAACCACCAAGCGAGAATTATCCTTTCATCTTGGGGACCTTTTTAAACATCTTTTATGAAAATTTCTATCATGCTTATATCTTTGACTAATCATACCTTTAAAACTTAAGTTTAATGCTTTAATCATCATTATAAATCATACAAAGCTTTATTTGAAACTTAGTGGGCTAGTTCTTAAGTTAAAACACCGTAAATCATGAAAATATGCTTGTCCAAAACATGTAAAACAACTCACACTTCATCATCAACAATACTCATCAATAGAGGTCATCATTAATAACTTAAAATTCATGTAATTACTTGGTAAAACATTATAGAATATCATTGAAACCATTTAATAACATAAAGTATCATAAAATTATTATTTACATGTATATTAACTTGAAGAAACTTAAAGAAAAGGTAAAAGACATTATGAAGAATTTTGTGGGTGAAAGGAGACCCACAGGCCAAACTCACATACCTTGGTAAGCTTTGGGAAGAATGAATTTTCCACTGAAGAAATGACCCCTTGAAACCCTAGCCTTTTTCGCTTGTTCTTCTTTTATGGAGAGTATTTTCTTATCTTAGGTTTCTGAGAATGAGAGAATGGAAGAATGAATAAGGGTCCTAGGTGTTTAAGGTTTGATTTATAGCCCTTAGGATCCAAAAAATGACATATATAGGATTAGAATTTACGAAAATAACAAAATTATCCTTCATTAAAACTGCCGGAATGAATCTACGAAATCACAATTATGGGCCATGGTTTGAACCACAAATCATAGTCTTGTCCATCCTATTGTCCTTTTCCTATCTTCAGAAATAGTTTTGTCGACCTAAACCACAAAACCATATTCTACAGGCCATATATTGACTTACGAGTCGTGGTTGGACTCACAGAGCCCTTTCACACTTAGCCAATTTTCTTACTTTTTCGGGCTTCATCTATGAAGTGTTTATATAGGTCAAATAACAGACTACGAGCCATCCTGTTAATTGTAGGTCATTCTCTAGAAACTTCAATTTTCCTTCATGTCTGATTGAAACGCCCCAAAAATGTGCGTTGAAATGTCCATAATCGTAATTTCCCTATATCTCAAAATTCATGCATAATATTGAAAATTCAACTTCTTATTCTCGATCAGGGGAAAAAATTGAGTGGGAAATAGATATAACCTAAATTTTACATGACCAGTAGCAAACAATAATTTTCGCTTATTTATGATTTTCAGAGAGTATCCGCGCCCTATTGTCGTGATGCAACAGGGGCATGAAGCATTACATTTGCTTCTTCACATTTGGTCCATGTCGTGGGACAGACGCGGACCAGTAGAACTATTTCCTTAGTTTTTCTTATGGGCACAAGGGCATTGGGGTCATAGCCCCTTGCCCACTAAAATGTGAAATCACCCATACTTATCCATTTTTCAACTCTATATCTCAAAACCCTCTCAAGAACCTCTTCAAGACTTAACAAAATATCTCATTCTGATTCAAGGATTGCAAGCTTAACTTTGGAACTCAAGGATTCACTTCAAGCTCTAAGTTTTCTTGAAGCTAATCTCAAGAAAACCCAAGTTTGAGGCATGTTGGTTTCATCAATTGGGTCTTTTTTTACCTATAGAGCCCAATCTTCCTTTTTGTGAAAATTGCATGCTTTCAAGTTGTATTATCTTTAGGTATCTCTTATTATGAGTTATGAATATAAATTATGTTGGGGTTTTATGAAATGTTGATTGATTATGCATGACTATATATTTCAAGCTTATACCATGAAATGGATTTTTGTCTATTGAGACTATGCATGTTTTGAGCTATGAAACTATGATCTATTATGAGTTTTGATGATGGATTTCAGGTACCCTACATGAGAGTTTTACTACATGTTGATGGGTTGATTTTCACTGAGTTTATATATGTTATTTCATTCTTAAATTGCATGATTTTGAACAAGTATTATGAACCCACCATGTGTTTGATAAAATGAAATGACAAGAATCCTAAAGTTAGTAATGGTCTATTACATGATTTACAAGTCAAGTGGCTATATGATGATTAAGGGCTTTCAAGTATGTACTAAATTCAAGAAAAACACCTATGATTTTACAAGTATCAAGTTAAGCCTTATTTCAAGATTTTTTACCTCTTGTGAGTCATTCATGTTAAAGCAAGGGACCATGTATGATTGTTATATACCTTCAGGTTCAAACTAGGCTCACTACTAGAAGTCAAACATGTTTATGAGCTACTCAAGTTATGTTATCATGTCTCTACAAGTTATTCATGTTGTGACCAAAGTATGATTATTTCAAGTATTCCATGGGATTAGACTTAGCACTGATTGAGGCTTAAGATAGGTGTTCAACTTAAGGGGTACTTATGTAAAGTCTTAGTCTCTAAACTATGTGATACCATAGGGTTGTACATGATCTCTATTATGGCTTTCTAGTGGATCCATCTAGTTATACCACATCTTGTTGAGGGGGTGACATGCCTTGATCACCTTGATGAGGGGGTAGCATGCCTCAGATTATTCATTGTATAGCTATCGTGGAAAGTAGGCCACACCTTGTTGAGGAGGGTGACATGTCTCGATCATCTTATTGAGGGGGTTAGATGCCTCAATCAGTTTACTAAGGGGGTGACATGCTTTGGATTCTAAGTAGTAGATCGCTTGGTCTATGTCGGTTAAGGTCTCTTCCCACACATGTATTATATATTATTCAAGTTGAATTATTTACAAGCATGTTTTATTATGAGCACTGATCATGCATTCCATGTTGATATTATATATCTATTGCTTATGATTATGCATTTTGACTATATTGGCTTATGTCTTGTTGCATTGCATCCCGCATACTTAGTACATTCAAATGTACTAACTCATACTCTATGCCTACATGTTATTACCATGCAGGGATCAGAGCACTTTTTGATCATCTTCCACGTGGTTAGTTGATACTTCAGAGATAAGCTTTGGTGAGTCCTCAAGTCCGAGGACACTATCTTCATTACTCTTGCTATTTTGGGACTTCATTATGTTGAACAATTGTTATTATGAGGTTAAGCCTAGAAAGTGTCTTGGCCCCGGCTCTGTTCCATGTTAGAGGTGTTGTTGGATATTATGATATACTTATGCTACGAGCTTGACTCTTTATGTTTTTATGAATATCAAGATTTCTCTTAGTCCTTCTTCCCTTTTTATTATATCTCTTGCTATTGTTTAATTTGCTTCCACGACCAAAGATGTGTGATTGATATGCTAAGAGGCTTGTTTAGATCCCTTCGGGTTCCCATTTGCCGTGTCACGTCTAGGCCCTAGGCTTGGGTCATGACAAACCTAGGATTAGAGCACTAGGTTGTTAATGGTCCTCAAAATCCAACATACCGTGTCAATTGGAGTCTTATTCATGGTTGTGAAGCGCGCCAAAACTATGAATGGGAGGCTATGAGGCATTTTAGGAAATGTTCCACTTCGTCATGGTCTATATCATGCTTTAGATGTAAGAGTAAGGAGTTTCCCCTAACAAATGCTCTTTGCTCTTCTAGATCATGCGGATTCCAAAAGGGAGACTAAGGAGAGCCCATACACCCAAGGAGCAACCGGCCCTTCGCACTCCTCAAGGAGAAGGGGTAGCCCAAGATGAGTTCTGAGATGCTATTACAATATTGACTGATGCTATGACTAATCAACTCAACCAAGGGGTCCAAACTCCTCATGTTTCCACTCCGGCTTCTAGGGTGACAGATTTCACAAGAATGAACCCACCGGAGTTCCATGGATCCAAGAAGGATGAGGATCCCCAAGAATTTATAGATGAGGTGTACAAGGTTCTAACCATCATGGGGGCTAATCAGGAGGAAAAGATGGAGTTGACGGTCTACCAACTCAAAGGGGTGGCTCAAATTTGGTTTACACAATGGAAGTCGGAGAAGGGGAATGATAATGCTATCTCTTAGGAAGAGTTCAAAGTCACATTCCTCAATCGATTCTTTCCTATCGACCTTAGGGAGGCTAAGATGATGGAGTTTATGAACCTTAAGCAAGGTTCCATAAATATGAGGGAGTATGCCCTCAAGTTCAATAAGCTCTCCAAGTATGCTCCATAATTGGTTGCCGAACCTAGATCAGGGATAAACAAATTTGTGTCAGGAGTGTCCGACTTGGTTAATAAGAAGTGTCATACCACCATACTAGTAGGTGATATGGATTTGTCCCTTCTTATGAGATATGCCAAGCAACTAGAGGGCGAAACACTTAGAAAAATAAAAAGTGGTGAGTCCAAGAGGGATCATTTTGAAGGTAGATTCCAAGGTTCCACGGGTGGCCGGTTTCCTCAAGGCCATAACTTTCAAGGCCAAGGGTCTTCCAATGCTCCTAATAAGAGATTTGCTAATGATAATCCGAGATTCCAAGGAGGTGGTGGAGTGTCTAATCCTAAGTGCCAAAGATGTGGTCGAAACCATAGTGGACCACGTTTGAGAAACTCTAATGCTTGCTATGGTTGAGGTGAAGTGGGTCATAACGTTATTAATTATCCTCATGCTAAAAAAAATATAGAGATGGTCGTCAACAAGGACTATGTGCTAACACGGGTCCAAGGCAAAAGAGAGGCCAACAAGGGAGTGCTCCAAGGCAAAAGATTCTATGGACTTCAAGAAAGGTAAAGGGTGGATGAGGTGCCCTATGTCGTCACCGGTATGTTAAAGGTTTTTGATTTTGATGTGTATGCATTGATTGATTTGGGTGCCACTCTTTCTTTCATTACTCCTTTTGTTTCCAAAAGCTTCATGTTGGTCCCGAATTATTGTGTGAAGCTTATGACGTTTCTACCCCCGTTAGTGAGTCTATTGTTGCTAAAAAGTCTATAGAAACTGTCCCATGTTCATTTTGCATAAAATCTTTCCTTATTATTTTGTTGAATTAGATATGGTGGATTTTGATATCATTCTTGGGATGGATTGGTTGCACATGCATATTATGCTTATATTGATTGTAGAACTCGTAGAGTCAAATCTAATTCCCTAATGAGCCCATCATTGAGTGGAAAAGTCATGATGTGATGGTCAAGGGTAGATCCATTTCTTGTCTTAAAGCCCAAAAGTCAATTTCTAAAAGTGGCCTTTATTATCTTGTGAGGGTTAGGGATGTTCAGTCCAAATTCCTTCCTATTGAGTCAGTTCCGGTGGTTCATGAGTTTCTTATGTCTTTCCCGATGAGCTTTCTATTGTTTCTCCCGAAAGGGAAATAGACTTCGGTATATACCTCCTTCCCGATACTCAACCCATTTCTATTCCCCCTTACCATATGGCCTCGACGGAATTGAAGGAGTTAAAGGAACAATTGAGGGATTTGTTAGAGAAGTGTTTTATAAGGCTTAGTAAGTCACCTTGGGGTGCACCAATGTTATTTGTGAAGAAAAAGGATTGTTCTGTTAGAATGTGCGTTGATTACTGATAACTTAATGGAGTCATCATAAAGAACAAGTACCCTCTATCAAGGATTGATGACCTTTTTGATCAACTTAAAGGGGCTAGTCACTTTTCTAAGATTAATCTTCAGTTTGGATACCACCAAGTGAAAGTGGGGGGTGTGATATTCCTGAGACGACTTTCCGATCTAGGTATGGGAACCTTGAGTTTGTGGTTATGTCCTTTGGGTTGACTAATGCACTGACTATATTTATGAATCTCATCAATAGGGTCTAAAAAACCCTACAAGATATCTTCGTGGTGGTCTTTATCGATGATATCTTTATTTATTCCCATTGTTTGGAGGAGCATGTGAATAACTTGAGGGTGGTATTGCAAATCTTGAGGGAGGAGAAGTTGTATGCAAAATATGAAAAAGGTGACTTTTAGTTGAAAAAGGTTGCATTTTTGGGGCATGTGGTGTCAGGTGGTGGCATTAAGGTGGATCCTAAGAAGACAGAGGTGATTAGAAATTCGCCTAGACCCTTTACTTTGTCAAATATTACTAGTTTCTTGGGTTTGGAGGGTTACTACTTGAGGTTTGTGAATGGCTTTTCTTCTATTGCTTTCCCTATGACAAAGTTGACCCAAAAGAAGGCAAAATTCATGTGGACTGATGAATATGAGAAGAGTTTTCAAACTTTGAAAGATAAACCTCTCTCTACTCCTATCTTGGCTTTATCGGAAGAGTTAGAAAGGTTCGTGGTATATTGTGATGCCTCAAAAATTTGTTTGGGGTGTGTTTTGATGCAAAATGGTAAGGTGATAACATATGCCTCTAGGAAACTTAAGGTGCATGAGAAGAATTATTCCACCGATGATCTTGAGTTGGCAGCCGTGGTATTTGCTTTGAAAATTTGGTGTCACTACTTGTATGGGGTTCATGTGATGTGTTTACCGACTGCAAGAGTCTCCAATATGGGTTCACCCAAAAAGATCTTAACTTGAGACAAAGAAGGTGGTTAAAGCTCCTTAAAGATTATGATATGAGTGTGCATTATCACCCCGACAAAGCTAATATTGTGGTAGATGCTCTAAGTAGAGTGTCCATGGGTAGTCTAGCTCATGTTGATGATGGTGGTAAGGAGGTGGCTAGAGAAGCACCGGTTGGATAGATTGGGGATTAGGTTGTATGAGGTTGAAAATGGTGGGGTAGTGATGGTTCTAAATCTTATTTGATTGAAGAGGTAAAGTCTAAACTAGATCTTGACCCCGCATTGTTAGAGTTGAAGGCCTTGGTGAAGATGGTAAGATGGAGGTTTTCTTCCAAGGGGGAGACGATACCTTTACCTACCAAGGTAGGTTTTGTAAGCCTAATGTTGATGACTTAAGGGATTTGATCTTGTAGGAGGCCCATAATTCATCCTATTCTATTCACCATGGTTCCACAAAGATGTGTAGAGACTTGAGGGAGGTTTATTGGTGGGGTAGTATGAAGAGAGATATTGCCAAGTTCATATCGGATGTCACAAATGCCAACAAGTGAAGGCCAAACATCAAAGGCCGGGTGACCTAGCTCAAGATATAGAGATTCCTACATGAAAGTGGGAAGATATCAACATGGATTGTGTGGCTGGGTTGTCTAAGACTAGAAAACGCTTTGACTCTATTTGGGTTGTGATAGATATAATGACAAAGTCAGTTCACTTTTTACCGGTCACAAATAATTATGGTGCCGATGATTATGCCAAGTTATACATCCATGAGTTGTTTAATTGCATGGGGTGCCCTTGTCTATCATTTCGAATCATGCTGCTCAATTCACTTCTCAATTTTGGAGTTCTTTCAAAGAGTCCTTGGTGCCAAGGTGAAGCGCAACACGACTTTTCATCCTCAAACGGGTGGTCAAGCCGAGAGGACTGTTCAAACTCTTGACGTTATGCTTAGAGCTTGGGTTTTTGAGTTTAAGGGTAGTTGGGATGAACATCTTCCACTTATTGAGTTTGCTTACAACAATATCTACGACTCAAGAATTGGTATTATTCCTTTTGAAGCTTTATATGGTAGGCATTGTATATCCCCGCTTGGGTGGTTTGAAGTGGAAGAAATGGATTTGCTAGGTCCGGATTTCTTCATAGAGGCCTTGAAGAAGGTGAGGTTAACAAGGAAGAGATTGAAAAAAACCCAAAGTAGACAGAAGTCCTTCTTCGATGTGAGGAGAAGAGATCTTAAGTTTAAAGTTGATGATTAGGTTTATTTGAAAGTCTCACCTATGAAGGGTGTGTTTTGATTTAGTAAAAAGGGGAAATTGAGCCCAAGGTTTGTGGGTCCTTATATAGTTTTAAAAAGGGTTGGTAAGGTTGCATATGAGTTGGAGTTGCCTATGGAGATGAATATGGTTCACCCGGTCTTCCATGTATCCATGTTGAGAAAGTGTATGGATGACCTAAGTGCTATAGTTCCCTTAGAGGTTGTGGGTGTTGTAGATGATAATTTGACATATGAGGAGGTATCGGTGGAGACTTTGGATAGACAAGTGAAGAAGTCGAGAAACAAATATGTAGCTTCCGTCAAGGTCCTTTGGAGGATTTAACAAGTTGAAAGTGCCGCATGGGAAGCTGAGGCGGACATGAAAAAGCGATACCCATATCTCTTCCACTCTACTCAAGCCGAAGGTACTAATTTAAGTCTCCTACATGATTTCAGTCTTAAGTTTCAGCCCTCATGTCATTTTGCATGCATTTATGTTTATGTTAACATGTTTATGGTAATTTTCGACATCCATGTTGAGATTTTCGAAAATGATAATTAAATGCATTTGTTGCATTCATGTCAGACTGAAATCTTTATGATTGCTTCTCTTATGCATATCTTTTGTCATTCGGACACGAATGTTCCCAAGGGGGAGATATTGAAACACCCTAAAAATGTGCTTCAGAATGCCTATAATAGTAATTTCCTTATATCTCAAAATCTGTGAGTGATACCAAAAATCTGACTTCATATTCTCGATCAGGTGGAAAAATTGAGTGGGAGATGGGTATAATCCAGATTTTAGAGGACCCGTAGAGAAAAATAATTTTCGCTAATTTATGATTTCCAGAGAGCATCTGCGCCCTAGTCGCGACGCGCCAGGGGCAGGAGCAATACATTTGATTTTTGACATTTGGTCATCATTGCGAACTAGACGTGGACCAGTACGACTTTTTCCTTAGTTTTTCTTATTCGCACAAGGGCATTGGGGTCATAGCCCCATGCCACTAAAACGTGAAATCACCCATACTTAGCCATTTTTCAACTTTATATCACTCAAAACTCTCTCAAAAACCATTCCAAGACTTAACCAAGTATCTTATTCCAATTCAATGATTTCAAGCTTAACTTTGGAACACAAAGATTCACTTCAGGCTCTAAGTTTCCTTCAATCTCATCTCAAGAAAACCCAAGTTTGAGGTACGTGGGTTTCACCCATTGGGTCCTTTCACTCGTGGAGACCAATCTTCCTTTTTATGAAAATTGCATGCTTTCAAGTTGTATTATCTTTAGGTATCTCTTATTATAGATTATGAATATAAATTATGTTGGGGTTTTATGAAATGTTGATTGATTATGCATGAATATCTATTTCAAGCTTATATTATGGGATGGGCTTTTGTCAATTTAGACTATGCATGTTTTGAGCCTTGAAACTATGATCTATTATGAGTTTTTATGATGGATTTCAAGGTACCCGACATGAGGGTTTTACTACATGTTGGTGGGTTAATTTGCATTGAGTTTACTAATATTATTTCACTCTTAAATTGCATGATTTTGAACAAGTATTATGAACCCACCATGTGTTTGATAAAATGAAATGCCAAGAATCCTCAAGTTAGTAAGGATCTATTATATGATTTACAAGTCAAGTGGCTATATGATGATTAAGGGCTTTAAAGTATGTATTAAATTCATGAAAAACACCTATGATTTTACAAGTATTAAGTTAAGTCTTATTTCAAGATTTTTACCTCTTATGAGCCATTCATGTTAATGAAAGGGATCATGTATGATTGTTATCTACCTTTATGTTCAAGTTAGGCTCACTACTAGAGGTCAAGCATGTTTATGAGCTACTCAAGTCATGTTATCATGTCTCTTACAAGTTATTAATGTTGTCACTAAAGTATGATTATTTCAAGTTTTCGGTGGGATTAGACTTACCATCGATTGAGGCTTAAGATGGGGGCTCTACTCGAGGGGTCCTAATACAAAGTCTTAGTCTCTAAACTACGTGCCACCATAGGGTTATACATGATCTCTATTATGGCTTTCTAGTGGATCCATCTAGTTATACCACACCTTGTCGAGGTGGTGACATACCTTAGATTATTCATTATATGGCTACCATGGCAAGTAGACCGCACCTTGTCGAGGGGGTGACGTGCCTTGGTCATCTTGTTGAGGGGGTGACATGCTTCATCACCTTACCAAGGCGGTGAAATGCCTTGGATTCTGTCATGACCTAAGCCTAGGGCCTAGACATTACATGACGAATGAGGAACCCGAAGTTACCCTACTCAAGCTTTTTAGCATAACAATCACAGATCTTTGGTTTCAGAAAAAAAACTAACAAAAAAGAGATATAAATAAGGGAAAAAAGACTAAGAGAAGTCTTGATATTTATAAATCATGGAAGAGTCAAAGTAAAATGCATAAGTACATCAATTG
>JAABOM020031059.1:0-17397 GCA_011800125.2 Solanum clarkiae
TATATGAATACTAAAAATCAACAAGTTAAAACAAAACATTCAAAACAACATTCAAAACAAAACATTTAAAAGTATCCAAAACATCAACATAAAGAAAAAATTATCTAAAATAAGGAACAAAGTATCCAAAAATAGCAAGGGTTAAGGTCAAAAGTATCAAACATATGGTGTTCAAGCACCAGTATCTATTTGGTCATCGCGGTCCTGGGCCTCTGTCACCTCATCGGTTGTCTGGGCTGCAACTCTTTGTGAGCTACCCTCTCCCTATGCTATCTACTACTCCTGGTCCCTCCTTAATGCTGCCAGAGCTAAGGACTCCTGTACCACCTCATCAGGTAGATCTTCCTCCAGTGTTGTTGCCTCATCAATAGTTTTGAGCCTCTTATGGCTCATCGTTGGGTCATCACTCTCGAGAGGCCTCTTCTTGTGGGGATGTGGGGGCTCATCAAATAAGTCAAACACATCATCATCCATCGGTTCCACCTCTGGGACTTCTATCGGGGCCGCTAGCATCTTCAACTAGTTGGCCTTGAACTTGGCCAACTCTTCTGTAACATCAGTCATGTTAGTAGGTTGGCCATCCTCAAGACTCTTCTCGACCCGATCCTCGAAGGCATATACTTTGGCATCCATTGCTCCAACTCTCTCATCTATCAGCCCATGAGTGTATGCCTTGACCCTCTCCTTTGAGTCATGGACTGTCTGATAGATCCATGGTCTAATATGGCCAACTAACCTGCTCAACTGGAGCTCTGTCTTTGTTATCCTACGCACCAATGCATGAAAAGAAAAAGCAGACATAAGAGAAAAGTCTGCAGAGTCAACCTGTGTAGTATGCTGGTGCAGGTGTGCTGGAGGATGGCATCGCCTCAGTCTAAATAGCTACAGGCGGCTCTGAGATAGCTGGAGTGGCACTGGTGGTGACTTGGGTATGCTCCTGAGTTTGTGGCTCAATAGGGAACAAATCTGGTATGGGAGGTGAAATTTTTCTCTGTAGGGCCACTGGGTTCTCATTAGCCTTGATCCGGCTAGGATCCATAGTGCGCATGGCCTCTACATATAGGTCACAGAGGAGATCGACATAAATACCTACCTCACTTCATAAATGGTGAAACAAAATAGGGAATGACAGTGAAGTGTTTGTCTTGACTGCGGACTCGTGTATCTGCTCAGCCATGACTCGGACCCAATCAATTTCGTAGCCAGCTAGGATGCGGGCTAATAGTACAACTCACTCCAAAGTGATCAGATTATTCGTGAAAATTGGCCTGATATGCCAACGGATAATAGACCACCAAAACTTGGCCTGAAATGAGAGGTGTTCTTTCAATACCTGATCAACATGGTTTGTGACCCACATAGGCTTAAAACCCTCCTCACATATCTGGCTAGCTATCCACTGAAGTAGCTCAATTTTGACCCCAACATCCTTCTCATTCAAAATACAGCACATTTGATTGTTAAAACAAGGGATTTAGTGTGTTCTCAATGTGACTTTTTATGGTTTTTATGTATTTTTGTGTTTATTTTTGCAAAAAATATAGGTTGGCCTGATTTTGAGGAAAAGTTGCAGATTTTGTTGATTTTGAGGATCTACGGGATCCACTACAATTCGTGGCCCAAGCTAAGAGTTGTAGGGGATGGTTGTAGAAATTAACAGTTTCCAAAATCAAAATCTGAGAAGTTGAAGTTCAGCCATATGAGCTCAAGCAATGAGTCATAACCGGCACTACGACTCGTAGAAGGAGCCCTTGTAGCGATTAACAATGTTGACCAAAATTGGACCAAGAAATGTAAGGGTGGACTACAAGAAGGAACTGCGATTTATAGACCGGACTATGACTCGTAGAGGTGGATCATAGTAGTGAAGTCCAAAATGCTAAGTGCCGACCATGAAAGCCCGACTACAGCTTGTAGGTCACCCTACAAGCTGTAGCTACGAGTCGTCGTAGATATCGACCAGATTTTTCAATTATTTTAAAGATCTTTTTGTAAATAGTATAAATAGTATGTGTTAGGGTTTTAGGAGCAGCTTTTTCACAATTCTTGAGCCAACATTTAGATTTTAGACAGGGTTTTAAAGTAGAAAATTAGGGTTTTACTTTGAGACTCAAAATTTAGAGATTAGAATCACTTGTAGATTGATTTCATCATTCAAGCTTGTGAATCCAAATTTAGATGTGGTTTTACTATTCTTCATTCTTCTTGGGTAATTTCTCAACTATGCTTGTTTCATTCATTATTTGTTTTCTTGCCCAAGTTATAAGTAGCTAAACCCCACACTTTGGGGTTGTGGGAACCATGAGTAGCTAAATTGAAGAACCTGGATTATTTATGCTTCTTAAGTTAGTTATTTGCATGTATTATCCATTTTCCTTCATTTTGCTTGTTGTTTAGTGGTGGACAATATTAAACTACGCCTAGTGTCATGATCCCGATCAAGGTAGTGATGAATAGGAAAAGAAAATGAGGGATAGAATTCGATTGATGTGTTCTCATCTTATCAATCAAACCCAGCAAAGGAGAGGTTGACTTGGACAATAGGTATCGGTTAGTTGACACACTATGATAGCTAGCCAAGTGCCATAGTGAAATTTGACCTTCACCTTTGCCTAAGGGCTGCAAGAACTTAAGTTACCATCCTATATGCAATGTCCTAATTTAGGTTGTGTTATCCATGGTGTTTGAGTTAGTGAATCATGGGGAACAATATTTTCCAAGTTGTTCTCTAATTTGTTTGTCTCTTTGCTTTAATAAAATAGTTTTAGTTATTACCAATCATTGCAAACCCCCCCCCCCCATTCTTGAGAATAGAGTTATTTAATGCTTGAAATTATTGTTAGCGAATAAATACGGCAAAACTCTATATTCCCTTCGAATTCGACCCTAAACTATGGTTAAGTTTTATATTTGACAATGATCACTTTATCCTCAAAGTGAGAGGTACTGTTTGAGCATGATCAAAATTAATGGTGTCGTTGTCGGGGAATACAATGATGTTTTGACTTGATTTCAGTAGTAGTTAATTCAAGTGTTGATTACTTAATTCTCTTGCATTTTACTTTTCTTTTTGTTTTTATTGTTTTGCTTCTTTTGCAGGGTATAGTAGGTGTATGCGCAACACAAGGAGCCAAGGTGGACCCTTAGCTCCAATTAATCTTGAGATCTAACGTATTACAAGGATAATGTCCCAAGAAAATATAGATATTGTGGTTGATGAAGCCATGAATCGAAATGATGATGATGTGGGTATAGAGGAGAATTCACTACCAAGGAAAAATAGGCCACACCATAGGGATTTCAATGAGAATGTATATGGTTGGAATCAATATCGGTTGAACCCTATAGCCATGGAAGTCATAGGTGCTATAGTATTGCCGCCACTACCGGCAGACATTAAGTTCACGATGTCAAGTAGATTACTCCAACTGCTTCAGAACCGTAGTTTGTTTGCAATGCTACCTACTGAGGATTCTCATAGTCATCTTCATAATATTATATTAGTTTGTAAGAGAGTGATGGGTACACAGAATCTTTCTATGGATGTTGTTGGGTTATGTTTGTTCCCTCTATCTCTTACCGATAATGCAGCAATATGGTTGTCAGAACTCCCATAAAGCTCAATCACCAGTTAGACAGAATTGCAAAGAGCCTTCTTAGAGTGATTCTTTCCAAGGTCCAAATACCTCAAACTTAAGGACCAAATCAATAACTTTGAGCAATTTCCAAGTGATTCTATTAGCACAACATGGGAAAATTTCACCAAATCTTTGAGAATGGTTCAAGACTATAAGATTGTAGATAATGCCTTAATGGAAATTTTCTATTGAGCTCTTGATTAGAATAGTTAAGCGTGTGCCAATACCATCATGGGAGGCATGTTCTTAGATTAACCGTTCACAGAGATAGAGAAAAGGATGGAGCAAGTAGTGAAGACCAATAGAACGTGGGGCCAAAGGGAGAGAGCTATTACAAGGAGCTCTTGCATGGTGAGTGTTAGTTTGGAGAAAGCAAAAATCAATAATGAGATAATGTAACAACTTGCTCAACTCCGGACTAAGCTATTGATGAACTTCGCAAGCAAACTCAAGAAAGTGTTCATGCGGTCGTCCACCAACCTTCACGAGCGCCAATGTATAGTAAGTCATATTTTGATAAAGATGCTTGCTTTGTTGGAGATCAAGCGGTAGATTTTCAGAACAATGCCCAAGGGTCCAATCCGGACTATTGGCGTCAAGGTTCCAGAAATCAAGATCGAAACTACAACCGAGAGGGTGCATATAGAGATAACCATGGTGGTGTTTTGAAGATAAATAGGGTGAGAGAAGTCACGTGGGAAAAGAGATGGGTATAGAAATGGTCCTTCTGCGCCTCCTTATAATAGTGAAGCTGGTTCTAGCAATTCAATGATCGCGGAGATGTTTGAAAAACTTTTAAAAAGAGCAGAGAACCAAGATGAGACTTTGAAAGGAATGATATCGGATGTTTCAAGTATCGACCAAAAGATCAAGACTCATTCAGTAGCCATCAAGCAATCAGAGAAATAATTTGGTCATGTGTCCCTTCAATTGTTTCAATGCCAAAATGCCTTGCCGAGCAATACGATCCAAAACCCTAAGAATGAGGGACATTGCATGGAAGTTATAATGAGGAACGGAAAGAGTACCATCAACCCTCCAATGCTGGTTGTTCTGTATGAGGATTGTGAATAGAGTGTTAATGACAAAGTTGAGGTTGAGGAAGGAGGTTTGGCCAACAATAGGGTGAGAGATGAAGTGATGAAAGAGCAAGAAAAGAACAAGACTACCCAAGACCTCCCCCTCCTTTTTCCCAAAATCTCAAGCAAAAGGAGGAATATGGTAAGTTCAAACACTTCCTATTCATGTTGAAACAATTATCCATCAACATTCCTCTTATTGAAGCTTTAAAGAAGATGCTCGGATATGCTAGATATATGAAAGATTTAGTGACGAAAAAGTGCACGATGAGCCAAGAGCTTTCCCAAGAGCTCTAACTTTGTAGAGCCATTACGACCAAATGTGTAGTCCAAAAAAGGGAGGATCCGGGTGCATTTACCATCCCTTATACCATCAACGATGTTGAGTTTACAAGAACTTGTGTGATTTGGGAGCAAGTATAAATTTCATGTCTTTTTCCATGTTTACAAAGCTTTGTTTAGGTTCACCTACTCCGTCACGAATAAGGTTACTATGACAGATAGGATAATTAAGAAGCTGAAGGGAATACTCTACCATGTGCTAGTCAAAGTAGAAAAGTTTGTATTCTCGGCTGATTTTGTGATTCTTGATTGTGAAGTTGATTTTGAGGTCCCTATTATTCTAGGAAGATCATTTTTGGCCACAGGAAGAGCCCTAGTGGATATGGATGTCAACTCAAGTTTAGGGTAAATGATGCAGAAGTGGTTTTTGGCATTTGCTAGTCTATGAAGCACCCCGATGAATTCAAAAGCGAAGTGTGGCCTATTGAGGAATTTTGATGAATCAAAATGATTAAGTCAGGCCACGATGTTAAATAAGGCGCTACTTGGGACGCAACCCAAGAGGTTTTAATGCTTTTATTTATTTTTGTTTTTATTGGTAATTTGTGGATTTTCAGGTAGCATTTTGGTTGAATGTTGATTTTTTTTTTACACATTGAATTTGTTGTATGTTTGTATAATGGTGCACTTTGAGAAAATTGTGCAGGTTTTGGACATGATTTAGAAATTTCAAAAAATGGCAATTGAAGTAGACTCTACGACCAGCCCTACGAGCCGTAATGCATACTAAGACTCGTAGTCATGCCTCATAGAGAATAATAGTGATTACTTAAAGTTGACACTCACACTATGAGCCACCTTTACGACTTTACGACTCGTGGTCCATACTCGAGTCATAAATGGGGATCGTAGTGCCTAGGTATGACTTTAAAATTTTCTAAGTGCTTAGTGGTCTATGAGACCAACACCTATGGGCCGTAGTAGTTGGGGTTTTGTAGGCTCGACTTAGGGGAGTTTTAAGCGTAACCAAGTAAGGCTTAAATTGGGGTCAAATCATTTTGACCCTATTTTAACCCTAATTTACATCGATTAGTCCCTTAAGTCCTTCACTCACTCCCCTTCGATCAATTTTTCAGCAACCCCATCACTGTTTCGACGAGTCTACTCCAACTAGGGTTTTTGCTTCCCTTTTTCTCCTTGTTTTGCTCAGTTTAGTGCATCATCTACTAAGGTATGATTCTTAGTTCATTTTAATTCTCAAAATAGTCTTTACTTTCAATTTCTTAAATGAGCATGTGATTGAACTTGTTTCTAAGACTATTGATTGCGAGATAAGATGCCATTGAGAAGGAATAAGGGAAACTATCGAATAGGAATCATGGAGATTAACCCTAAGTGTAGAAATTGCTTTTGTTGTTTTGATTTGATGATCATTCTATGCTATGCCTTGTTGATTAAGTGCATAAGATTTGACCATAGTTGATTGATTTGCAAAATTCGTAGTAGTATGATGGTTTGGTGATTGGGGTGATGTTGAGAAAATTTGTTGGGTTAATGAATTATTGGTATTCTTTTGAATTAATCCCCTAAATCTGTGTACATGAGTTTGAATGATGGTGTTGAATGTTTGAGGAATGGCTACATGAGTTTGAATACATTGGGGGAATTGGTATTTGATTGTCTATTGATTGATGTAGTCTTGTAATTTGGTAGATTTGTAATTGGAATTTCATATTTAGGGTTCGGGTTGCATTTCGTGCTTGATCTATAGACGAAATAGGTTTGCTTCAATGCTATTTAATTCCTATTGAAATGATGTTTGTAGTCCGTGTGGTGAAATGATAGGTACTTTAGGTACCTGTTATTTCCTGCTACAGGAGTCTTCTAAAACTCATAGAACGGTCTACGAGCTGCAGTTGCCTTTCATAGGGACTAATAGTGACCTCAAAACCTTGAACGTTTTCCATATGAGACACACCTACGAGTCGTAGTGCCCATTACTAATCGTAGTGGGGTCTCGCGAACCTAAGCATGTGCTGAATTTAGCAAACTGAAACCTTATACGAGACATGTATATGACCCATAGTCAAGGCTATGAGTCGTAACTATGTCTTGTACCTAGTATCAATTTCTAAAATTAAAATGCACCTATAGACTACGAGGCCACAGTACGACTCGTAGTCTCCACTATGAGTCGTACCAGGGTCTCGTACCTACGAGTTGCAACTAATGTGGTGTTGGATTTATTGTGTCTTTCTTTTTTTTATTTTCTTTTATTGATATGCGTTTGGGGCTAATTGTGGGATATTGACGATTTCAGGTGTAATGGCCCCTAAAAATAGAAATGCAGCTATTAGGGCCTTCAGCCAGAGACTTGTCGATGAAAATTCAGACAATGAGCGCTCAGATGGATCTAACGAGGTTCCCAATGTCTGGATTAATCCTAAGGCTGGGGTGCCTCAGACTAGGGAAGCTTCTGCTACGGCTGCTCAGACCCCGATGCAGGTGAAGAGTACCTCCCAATCTGATGAGGAGAGGAGTGAGAATGGGTCTGAGTCAGAGGAGTCACCCTAGGACAGGCAAGATGCCCAATCCTCAATTGGCCCATCCATTTCTTCTATGGACCCTCAGCATAGTCAGTAGGGTATCGAAGGCATGGAGGCCATCTATAAATAGGGGTTAGAGCTAAAGAGGCAAGGGAAGCCGATGATGTCATTCTACGAGGAGCCCCAATTGGTAGATATAGGGCTGACCCATATTCCAGCACTAGAGGATGAGATAAGATGACATGGTCTCAGATAGTTGACAGAAAAGCTGGGTAAATACTCCCTACTATTGGTACCTTTTGTTTGAGAAGATGTGATCGGAACTTCTTTCGCTTTGAACGACTCTGGTCCTTTTGAATCTGTTAAATGGCTAGTCCAATGTAAAGTTGCGGGAGTTATATGCAAATTGTGCAGCTACTATTCTATGAGATCTTCCAAAGGGAAAGAAGCCTCTCGAGCAGTCGAGATTGTGAGAGGTTTTGGTTCAAGGTCAGCAGGTTGATATTTCGGAGGAATTGATTCGCCAAGTACATTTTGGTCCCACATATAGAGCACCAGAGTGTACGACTAAGTTTGATCAACGGATTAGATAGATTTGCTAGGTTGTTATGTCTAAGAGTGTGGACCAGAGGACTGAGCAGCTGAGATGGGTTGCCAGTTAGATAGCGGAGCGTGGTCCAGAGCCTACTAGGTCACTATGCATTCTGAGTCGATAGTAAAGTCCTCCCTCTCCTTTCCCGCCAAGTTTTGGTGGGTCGTTACCCGATCTTGCATTTGACCCACTTTCACAAATAATATCATTACGTTGGATCAAGCTATTCTATTAGCCAGTATCTTAGCCAGCTACAATATTGATTGGGCATGGCTCATGGCAAAGCAGATTCATGAGTCAGCGCTCAGGAGGGCCATATCCATTCCATTTCCAATACTAATCCATAGGCTATACATGGAGGCTGGGATGAGAGTTTCACTTTATGTTAATCTACATATTGAGGCCCTCTATACTATTAATCCCAGCCTGTCACAGGCTGATGCGAACCCGGTGGCATTTCAGCGGGCAAAGCCTCCTCCCATGCCCGAGACATTCACGCCTGAGCCACAGGCCGAGGGTTCAACGATTATCGCCACTTATACTCCAGATGCTACTACTACTGATGAGGGATCAGAACAGCTTGTGGTAGTTGACATCGAATGGATCCTACTAAAGCCACATTTTTACTAGAGTTATCTACATCGCTAACTCCTTCCACAAATATTATGTATCCTATTATTTTTCAAGCTGTGGTTCTGAGATTATTGCAAGCTGAGGCTCAGTTATCCCAGCTCACAAGGTAGATTAAGCCATGGGTCCAGCAGACAGTTCAAGCATCAGAGGATACATGCAAGGCATTCACTACTTTTATAGTTAACCAGAGGATTGCTACGGTGGATGCCCGAGTTGATGCCTTCTAGGAACATGTGCAGAAGAAACTTACTGAGTCCCGGCCTGCAGACTTGATAGCCTTTCGTCAGGAGTTGATGAAGTTCAAGGCTAACCTAATTACATTACTAGCGGCTCCGATCATAGTTCCTGAGTCTACACTTACAGATGAGCTGCTATTTGATATGTTCGTGGAGGATCCTAAGAAGAGACCTGTGGAGGAGGCTGATGCATAGAAGGGGCACAAACAGTAGAAGACGGCCGAGTACGATGAGGAGTTGCATGAGGAGATCACTAGGTTCTCCCTGAGGACTTCGAGAGAAACAGAGGAGCTGAGGAGAGCCTAGGAGCTTGATCAGTTACAATGCATTGGCTCATCCTGGATGTCTACAACTCAGACTACCCCGTGGGAGACAGATACTCATGGAGAGCTAGATACTAGTGCTTAGCCACAATTTGATGTTTGATCTTTTACCACATATGTTTATTTTGTTTTTGTTATTGTACATTGTGGATATAGTACATGTTTTTCGAGGGGGTGTGGGTAGTTATGGACTAGGGTAAAGTCTGAGTATCTTTTAGTCCATAACAATCCCAGTTTTTGATATTCCGAGGTTTTCTTGCCTGTGTTCTTTTACCTCGTGGATTTTTATTTTTATGTTGAATCATCATGTTTTAAATGTTGTAGATAATTTTTGTAGTATATGGTGATTAAACTCTTGGCATATACATTATTTTGATGGTTTATAAAAAGTTTTGAAAAATTGGTACCCTTGAAAATTTTTGTTGATTAGTAGTTATTTTGTGATCATGCATATTTGAATAGTTTGGCAATATTTGTTTGACTAAGTGAAGGCAATTTGATGCTTGAAGCATGATCTGTGAGTCTTTGTTGACTATGTGTGCAATGTCATGTGCATGTGAGCTAACTTCGTTGTGTTGATGCATTGTCTGCTGATTTAGAACTTGCCCTGTTATTTGAGTTGGACTAGAGATGGTATGGATTAGGAAGGGATCTTTGGCCCTTGTTCTTTGATTTAGACCACTTTTGCCTAAATAACCAACCAAACGAAAGAATTTATCCCTTGTTCCAAATATTTGAGCTTTATATGTAATCTTTTCTTTCTTAATACCTAGTTAGCCTAAACTTATCTAGTGGAATACCTTGATATTTGCCCTGGTCTATCCTTGAACATTTTGCACCATGATTGAGGCAAAAAGTCTATGTTGAGGGTGGCTACAAAAAGTGGCTCTGGTTTGGGGATTAGATATTGTGTACTTCACCTCAGGCTAAAAGTCTAAGTTAAGGGTGGCCTAAATTGTGGTACAATAGAAAAAATGAGGTTGTGAGTTGGGAATAAAAGAAAGAGTAATAATTCATGTATTAGGTAGGAGAAAATAGAGAAAAAGATGCATTAGTATGAGTTGAAAAAGTAAAATTAGTTTGATAATGAGGCACTAGCTGAAAAATAAAGAGTAAATACCCAGAAAGCTTGATAATGAAGAATAAGGGAGGACAAGTTGAGAATAGTTGAGTTGTTAAGGTGAGAGTTCTGAAAAACATAGTTCAAAGTTGGCCTTTAGTCACTAATTTCCCAAAATGCCAAACTAAAGCCCCATGAACCTACATTACAAGCCTATGAAGTCCTAAAGTGATCCTAATTGAATTCGTCAATGGCCCAGATTGTGAGTATATGGGAAAGCCTATGGTATCGATTATCATGCATTAATTTCATTTGTGAGAGATAGTACACTTGCCTAGTCCCATGAGTATCTTTTGAAATCATATCGAGTGTTTAAAAGGGAGTTCTTTTCTGTGAGGGCATTTCCATTGCAAGGTTAGTGCTTAACTTGTGCAGTGACTGTAGATTGTTGATGCTTCTTAACTTGTCACAGTTGGATTGTCGAATGAGTCAATATGTTGTGGTTTTCTTAATAGCTACATGATCATGTTTTGAAAATTCTATTATGGATACCTGAGTTGAAATGGAGTAAGTTATATCACAGTAAGTTGATTGCCTAGTATCTATCTAGATTGAGTCGTCGCTTAAGGACAAGCAACAATTCTAAGTTGAGTATTGTCAAAATACAGCACATTTGATGCTTAAAAAAATGGATTTTGTGTGTACTCAATGCGACTTTTTATGGTTTTTATGTGTTTTTGTATTTATTTTTGCAGAAAATACAGGTTGTCCTGATTTGGGGAAAACGTTGCAGATTTTGTTGATTTTGAGGATCTACATGACCCAGTATTAGTTGTAGGGGATGGTCATAGCAATTAACAGTTTCTAAAACCAAAATCTGAGAAGTTGAAGTTCAGCCATACGAGCTCAAGATACGAGTCGTATCCCTCACTATGACTCGTAGAAGGAGGCCTCGTAGTGATTAACAGTGTTGATTAAAATTGGACCAAGAAATTCAAGGGTGGACTACAAGAAGGCACTATGAGTTATAGATCAAACTACGACTCATAGAGGTGGATCGCAGCAGTGAAGTCTTAAATGCCAAGTGCTGACCACGAAAGCCCGATTACGGCTCGTAGCTCACCCTATGAGCCATAGCTATGAGCCATAGCAGATGCCGAGTAGATTTTTTAATTATTTTAAGGACCTTCTTGTAAATAGTATAAATAGTATATGTTAGGGTTTTAGGAGAAGATTTTTCATAATTATTAAGACAACACTTAGATTTTAGAGAGGGTTTTAGAGTAGAAAATTAGGATTTTACTTTGAGACTCAAAATTTCGAGATTGGAATATCTTGTAGATTAATTTCATCATTCAAGCTTGTGAATATAAATTCAAAGGTGGTTTCATTATTCTGCATTCTTCCTGGGTAATTTCTTAACTATGTTTGTTTCATTTATTATTTGTTTTCTTACCCAAGTTATGAGTAGTTATACCCCTACAACTTGGGGTTGTGGGAACCATGAGTAGCTAACTTGAAGAACCCAGATTATTCGCACTTCTTGAGTTGTGTATTTGCATGTATTGTCCATTTTCCTTCATTTTGCTTGTCGTTTAGTGGTGACCAACATTAAAACCCTCCTACTTTCATGATCCCGATCAAGGTAGTGATGAATAGGAAAAGAAAATGGGTGACAGAATTCAATTGATGTGTTCTCATCTAATCAACCAAACCCGACCAAGCAAAGGTTGACTAGGACAATAGGTAATAGTTAGTTGGCACACTATGACAAGCGTCATGTCATAGTGAAATTCGACCTTCGCATTTGCCCAATGGTTGGAAGCATTACGTTATCATCCTGCATGCAATGTCCTAATGTAGGTTGTGTTATCTGGGGTATTTGAGTTAATGAATAATGGGAAACACAATTTGCCAAGATCCTCTCTAATTTGATTGTAGCTTCGCTTTACTAGTATAGTTTTAGTTATTACCAATCATTATAACCATCCCCCCATTTTCGATAATAGAGTTATTTAATGCTTGAAATGATTGTTGGTGAATCAATACGCAAAACCTCGTATTCCCTTGGGATTCGACCCTAACCTATGTTTAAGTTTTATATTTGATAACAATTATTTTATCCTCAAAGTGAGAGATACTATTTAACCGCGATCAATAGGTAGTCTAGTTTTTAGTATTTTGGTTGTAATTTTTGAACATTGGGCTGGTGACATATAGGGTGACAATGCATTTTGTGAAGAATATGTATGTACAAGACCAATCAGCCATTTTGGGCTGAATAGGCAACAAAAAGTGCTTTTATGACAAGTTTTACGGGCTATGTATCCCACCACGACCCATACGCTGACTCGTAGCACACTTCTGGTGAGCAAAATAATGTGCACTGCAATCCATGATCTAACTTTACGGCCTATAAATAACACTATGGGTCATGAATGGGGATCGTGGACTACAAATATGTTTCCTACTTTTGACTAAGTTTTGGGGATTTCTACGATCCATATTACGACTTGTATATAATTATATGGCTCGTAGACCAATCCATGAAAACCAATTCTCAAATTAAGGTTTTGGAAACCTACGAGACCAGGATCTATGAGCCGTAGAAACTTCTATGACTCGTAATCGAGGTCTCATATAGTCTAGGCCTAGTCATTTAAACTGATCTGGTCAAAGTATAAAAGGGGATCAAATAATTTTTATCCCCACTTTTCTCAAAATTCCTAAAACACTCGACCCCTTTTCTTCCTGTCAATGAAAATCCAACCACCGTCTGGCCACCATCCCCACTTTTTCAAAGAGATTTTCGGCAACTCTAGCGATAGAAGGTTTATCCTTCTTTGACTTCCTCCTTCAATTTGCCATCTTTTTGCTTGAATTTTTGTAAGATCTTGGCTCTAAAAACCTTTTAATACAAAATTTATGTGATTAGATTATAGTTAATTTATAGGTATGGTAATCAACTTCTAATAGGTTCAAATACTTGATTGCCTTTGTATGTGCTTGGTGTTTATTGTTGATTAAAATGTTGCCCTTGTCTTGAATAATGGTAAATACTAGAAACTTGTGTATGTGGCCATCTTTGAATATTAGTATGTGAATTCCATGTCATCACATGTCGTTTGAATTGAATATAATACATTGCTTGAAAAATGATGTGCAAGAACATGTTTGAGCCTTGATGCTCAAACATTTAAAACATTGTCGATTTGTAAAATAAGCATTTCAAATGAAAATCAATAGGTCGTGTGTGATCATTGCATGTGGGGTATTGGGAATTTGTGAACTCATGTGGAGGTGCACAATGTGTTGCTTTGGTGCTGAATTTAAATGCTGAACAAATTGTTTAGGACCCGTTTGATAGACTTGGAAAATCAAAAATTCTGGGTATTTCACACTACGAAAGTCTTCTATGGGCCGTGGAACATTCCATGAGCCGTAGTTTCCCCTTATAAGAAAATACAAAAACTTGTCAATTTTTGAGATTCTATCAAACGAGACCTCCTATGAGCCGTAGACTAATCTACAACTCGTAGAAAGGTCTCGTAGGGCACTGCTTGCAGAAAATCAAAACTGGAATCGTATCTATGACTCAGTCTATGAGTCATGGAATATTCTACGAATCACAACTAGTCTCATAGTTGTAATTCCAATAGCTAAATTTAATGCACTCTATCTTCTACGAGGACCTTCTATGGCTCATAGTTGTCACTATGGCCCGTAAAAATTGACTCTGTGAGCTCATTTATAGCCATTTTACAAATGTTCTTGTTTTACATTTCTTTACTTATAGGGTTAATTGTGTTTGCTAAATGTGTGTGTTTCGGGTATCATGGCCCTAAAAGCTAGGAAGGATGAGATAGGTAACTATGAGATGACCCCTAGGAGTTTCAGGGCAACTCTGAGGCTATGGCTCATTAGAGGAGCTCAGTGTTCAGCCTCACCAGAACACTGACCACAGACACGGGTTGTCACTAGATAGGCAGGTGGCCTTAGACTCAAGCTATTCTTGCCTGCTTTCCCCAGTCTAAAGAGGGAGATGGAAAGTATTGCAGCTCTTTATAGATGACTCCCTCCGAGAGAAAGTCCTAAATAGGATCTGGCGACACAAGTTGGAGTTAAAGTCTTTAAGAGAACCTCGGGTATCACCCTCACCTCCAGACACTTTATCTAGTCAGTGATGCGTCAAGGGCATGCAGGCCATCTACCAGGAAGGCATATAGAAGAATAAGTGTGGCCGATTAGCTCGTTCTAATTTTAAGGAACCCCACATCATAACTTCAAAATTGGGTAGGGTCCTATGCCTCCATGAAATCATCACAAGATACAAGCTGCAGTAGCTGGCAGGATCATCGGGGAAGTAATCCCTGACCATTGTTCAAGGGTTCTTCGCATCATATGCTGCCACCGTTCTCAACTCTCTTCCCAAGGGGAATAAACACCTCACTCAGCCCCAGTTGACACATAGAAGGGTGAGGCGTCGACAGGTAGATATATCAGAGACTGCTATCCACTTCATGTCATTTGGGCTAGAATTCCCATCCCCCAGGTCTATAGTAGAGTTTGACAAGAGGTTATAGCAGACTCAGGATAAGGCCCTGATGAGAGATACGCTAAGGCCTCTTTGATAAGGTGGGTTGCTGACCGTATAGCAGAGCAAGGCTGAAACCCAAATTGGATTTCTACATCAACAGATCCCATAGTAATGGCCTCACTCAACTTCATCGGTAAATTTGGTGGGATGCTGTGAGATCACAGATCTAGGCCATACGTACAGATAATACATTGACATCAGACTACCAGTATTGGTTTCCAGCATCTTGGCTAGATGTGAGATCGACTGGGCCCACCTAATTGCATAGCAGATATATGAGGCGGCCTTGAAGAGGTCCACCTCCATCCCCTTCATGTGCCTGATTTTTAGACTTTTTATAATGTCAGGGGTGGACATATTACATCACCTGGACTCTTTTATTTAAGTTCACTAAATGTTTGATGCCAGCCTGATAAAGGCTGATGATAATCTGGTGGCCCTCCAGCGAGCACCACATCCTTTTACTCAGATGCCAGAGATGTTCGCTGCTATGCCATCGCCTGCACCTCCATCTACCACCACTGTTGTTGCTCCCACTGCTGAGGGCCCCCACAAACTGAGGCTGATGTGAAGAGGGATCCTAGTACTACTACTACTGCCCCAAAGGTCATTCCCACACCAACAGCACGCGCAAGCATGGTTTGTCTGTCAGCGACTTCTAATCAGGCCATGGCATAGAGGCAGGCTTGCACTGAGTTGTAGTTGACTCAGTCATAACATCACATTTGGCCCTGGGTCCGCCAGACCATTAAAAGGCTGAGGCTCGCATGCAAGCATTATTGGTAGCCATTATTTAGGAGAGACATACACCCATGGACAACTGCATTAATGCATCTGAGCGGCAAGTATAGCAGATCATCAGCTTAACATAACTTGCAGACATGATGGCCATTTTGACGGAAATCTAGCAGCTCTGGCCCAATATGACAACAACACTAGTAGCATTGATTATGTTCCTACCAGTAGATCCCATAGAGGCGGTGGTTGATTTATTTTCTCCAAAGAAGACATCACTCCCTTCCCTCGGGAAGAGGCCTCATGTTGATGATCTTGATATAGTGAGGCTAGAGGCGGGGTCGCAAGAGAGTAGAAATATGAACTTGCTAAGGTACACTTGATATAGGATAAGGAGATATGGCAAGCTCGTGAGCTAGACAGATTGAATGATTCTGGACCCTCTGAAATTGCACATACTATTGAAGAGAACAGCAGGCAGGTTGAGGATGGCCAAACTCAGCCAAAGACCGGCATGTAGGTGCCCAGGTATGCTTTTTGACCCCCTGTGCTTTACTATTATATTTTGCGCATTGAGGATAATGCAAAATTTTTCGATGGGGTATGGGTAATTATAGGCCTCAGTGATATCTGAGTAACCTTGGCCTATAATTATCCCAAATTTTAAATCTCTAAGGGGTTTTCTTGATTGTGTTGTTTTTCCCCAAGGATATTTACTTTTTATTGAACCGACATGTATAGGATGTGTAGGTAGTATTAGTAGCATATATTACTGATGTCTTAACATATGTTTGTATTTGTGGAAAAATGATACCCACCAAAAAAAAATTTTAGTTACTCTTAAAAGCAACCATGCATGTTTGATTGCTTGACAGTGTTTTTTCTGATAAGTGAGGTTGAATTGTGATGAAAAATATGATCTAAGAGTCCTTGTTAATAGTGTAATCTGTGCCATGTGTGCGTGAGCTATCTTTGTTAGATTCTTATACTGCGTTTCAATTCAGAACCTGCCATGCTACTCTGACTTAGATTGTAGGTTAGTTGGTTAGGAAAGGATCTTAGGACATTATTCATGTTAGTCCACTTAGCCTAAATAACCAACCAAATGTGTAATGTATCCCTTGATCCTAATGTTTGAGCCTTGCAGTGTACCCTTTTCTTTGTAAAAGCCTAAGTTACCTAGCCTTGTTAAATGTAAAATCCTGAACTTGACCCTAGTCCTAACTTGAATATTATGCACCTTGACTTAGGCAAAAAGCATAAGTTGAGGGTGTGTCACGCCCAAAGCCCCGTTAGGGCGGACTGGCACCCATTGACGATAAGGCCCGAGAGAACCAACCTGCATCTATGCGCTTTCTACACATATTATAAAGGATTCTTACATTTGACGTTCCTTTAAGAAAATAAACAGTGATAACAAGCCCAAAAGGAAATGCATATGGCTAGGTTGTTGGGGCCAGGGTGTTTAAAGTACGAGACATGACCACACTTTAATTTACATGGTCTACAATGCCTCTAGATAAGGAAAAGTATCTGACAAGGGTCAAGACAGGCCCCGCCTCGACTAACTGTACAATACAAACATATAAGCTCTAGACACAGACAAAGCCCCGAAGCAAACCTGGTGCTTGGTATCAGCAACTCGATGTCCTATACTTCTACTGGGGAGATCTACT
>JAABOM020031070.1:0-17397 GCA_011800125.2 Solanum clarkiae
TTTACACCATGGTTTTATATAAAAAATTTAAGAATGAACAATATAAATTAATATAAAATAAAATTATATATATATATTTATCGGTCTGGGTGGATGGATGGGTGGTTTCTCACACCGGACCGCCCATCCACCCGTTATTTGTCGGTTCCAAAAAATTAGAACCATGGACCAGACCAATTCCCTCGAAAACCGTCGGTTCTTGGGCGATCCGGTTCGATTTTAGGCGGTCCGGGTGGTTCCCAAACCCGTTGCACACCCCTGTTTCCAAACATATGTATACATTTTACAGTTTTGTCTAATCACTAATGGTGTGGGATGTGGGAATATGGAGTGTAATATTATAATTATCATTAGTTTATTTTAAAAGTGTTTTTTTTAAAAAGTAAATTATATTTGATTAAAAAATTTAAAAGTAATACTTTTAAGAAATAATTAATATTTAATCACAAATTTTTAAAGTAGTTTTAATATATTTTTATCCAAAGTGCTTTACAAAAGTACCTTTTCAGAAAACACTAAAGCTGTCAAAATGGGCTAGTCCAGCCCCACCCAACCCAAGCCTCGCAGGCTAAGGAATCTGAAGGGCTAAGATGGGTCGGTAATTCGTTTGAAAGGATCTTGAAATGGCCAACGCAACCCAACTCTAGTAGGGTCGCGGGTTAGGGCAGGCCGGTCCTTTGTTTTTTAAAAAAAATAATTTTTTCTATCTAAATTTAAACTTAAAAATTTTATCAATATATTAAACTTTTTTTATATCATGTCTAAATAAATTATATGAAAAAAATATAATAATTACAATCATAATATGCATTACATATATGATTACTGGTGCTTTTAATTATAATTTCATATATGAAATATATAACATCAAGAAATTAGAAGATTTTCAAATAAAATATAATAAACAATGATCATGAATTTGAGTCATCTTACGACCAAAAAAATAATAATTTTTTTTGACAAATAAATAAGTAAAAAAAAATTGAGAAAAAACAAATGTGTAAACTAAAGAACAATTATGCCTTATAACTTTAATTATTTTAATTCAATTAAATATTATTTTAGGCCCATTGGCCACCTCGGCCCGACCTTGTTCAATCCTCAAGGGCCAAAGGCTTAGTCGGGCCGAACTTACAAGCGCTAGTTCTAAATGGACTTGAAAAATCATGTCCAAATCCTACCCCAAAACGGGTGGGATTGAGCTGGCCCTATGGGCTAAGCTCATTTTGACGGTTCTAGAAAATACTATATTTTTTAACTCGTGCTACTCTCCAACAGTTATTTTCTCTAAAACTTGGCTAAACAACTCATTTAAAAATATAACAATATAATTTTTGAACTTTCAAAAATAATATTTCTCTTTAAAATATAATAACATGTTTTTGACCCTTAAAAATTTTGACCAAACAAACAGTAACGACTCACGCTAGATCCTAGGTGTGACATGGTGAATGAGATTCTCGAGGAGACCTCAAACAAGCCTCTTAGTATACTTATAAGCAAACACAGGTGATGAACAACAATCATTAAGCAAAAACTACAATAAAGGCTAAAGAACTATAACATGAGATAGTGAAAGGGTACTAGACAACGTAACCTTCTTGCATCTATCATGACTGATTTCTCAGATCATAATGACACCTACTATCAATCCACCAGTAGGTAAGTCTAACCTCACAATTCACAATCATAGACAATGTACTGACACAAGCGGAAGAAAAAAAGGCAACTATTAGTAATAGTAATAAGATTCAAGGATGATATAAGCCATACAACAAAATAATCCCAAGCCTTGTTATTAGTCGGTAGTCGAGCTACTAAACATAAGTAATATACAAGGCTTTTACAAATGCAATAATAGCATAAATATATTTGAATGCAAAATAAAGACTAGTCTGAGCTGAAATAGAGGGATATAGGCAACTCTATACGCCAAGAGCTCACCCAAGTCTCCAAATCTCGAGAGCTGCCCCACATGATACCCAAATCAGCAATGAAAACCTATACTATGATTTGCAGGATGCAGAAACATTGTATGAGTACCAATAAGTGACACTCAGTAGGTATAAACTGGTTGTGCTCCAAAGATAAAGCAAGTATAAAGAACATGTAAGAAAGGACTATATATCACAAGTAACAAATAAGGATAACAGAGGAAATCTACAATACGAGACAAGATACAAAGAAAGGGAGAATAGAGGGAAAAAAGCTAAGGGGAAAGGAACATACCTTGTGGCCAGCCCAGAACCTAGACACGATGACACACTATGAAGGAGATCAACTAGAATACAACCTAGTAACATAAATAAACACGTATAGCACATAAAGGCCCAAGGGAGTTATGGAAACACAAACCCTACATAAAAAGGTTAGATAAACAAGAAGAAGGATAGTAACTACGTTCAAACAAATGACAATACCCTCCGAGCCTCTGTAGGTCCAGAAGGTTAACTCATAAATAGGTACAAATATTATGGCATCCCATATTATTGATAGGAACAAACAATATGCTGGTAATAGGCAATGCATATATGAATGACGGCTATGAAAGAAAATCCAATAGCTCCACTATCTCATACCAAGGTATATACACCCATTTCCAGTCCCGGGTAGGAAGTAGGACTCATGCGCCTCTCTAGGGTCTCCATGGGGATCTCAAGAATACTCTTATATACCTGTCTAGTCCTAATCCAGATCTTGTCATCAATATATGTATATCAACTGTATCTCAATCTCTAGGATCCTCTTTACCATATGGTCAGAGATAGCAAATCAAATCAGTCTGTAGAAAGGGTCAAGGGCTCATAGACCGAGTCAAAAACATCATGAGCGCATCCTAGATGCCTCAGCCCAAAAATATATATAATGAGTGCATCCCAGATGTCTCTAGTCCAAATCTGAACTAGTAAAGGTAGTATGACCCCCAATTTAGAAGGTAAGTAGAAATAATTTGGGTAAATACCCATCTTTCTTAAGATAATGACGAGAACCAATGCATGCGAGGGGGTCGATTACAGTCATGAGCAAACAAAGAACGTATGCGATATATACCATCACCAACATCTAAACTCCACGCACAACTACATATAAGTATTACTATAAATACCTAAGTCCTAGAGCAGAGAAATGACCCAAAAGCACCACAAGTCTCTGATCAAGGTGAAGGGCTCAAATATAACCCGTAAGTCAATAAAAATTCCCAAAAGAATCTCAAATCCTACTTGATATTATGAAAACAAACATTGCATAGGGAAATCTCTAAACCCTACTACAAGTATATTTTCCAAAGATGTTGATACTAGCACGGTTACCCAACGATTATGGAGAAAACCTAAAAAATCTAACACTTAATCCTGAATTAGGGACAATATTTATTTACAAGCCTAGCTGAGTGAAAATATTACTCCAAGGCTACAACACAGATTCCACGCGAATGAGGGACACTAATGTAATAACCTGGTTGATCATTTTTGACTTTATCTATGAAAATTATTACTTTACCTTTTTGTAAGTTGCTTTGAGCCTACTTTGAACTATTTAAATGCTCAGAATTGAATCCTGAGTTTTAAATGTGAAAAATATGAGTTTTGGTCTTTTTTAAAGCTTAAGTTGTTGAAAAAGTGAGTTTCTATGTCATTCTGAGTTTCAAAGGTCAGATCGAATATCCTCGACTACATTAGCTCCTGAATATCAAAACTGAACTATAGAAAGTTGCATAACTGAATTTGGAGTTAAAATAAGGGTTTTAGGCCAAAAGTTGTGATTTTAGTTATTTTCGAAATCAAAGTTTGACTTTGGTCAATATTCGGAGTTCGAAAACTCAGATCGAAATTTTGACTGTTCCAATAGTTCTGAATGGTGAAACTAACGCTAAAAATGATCTCATCATATTCTTCGGAGTTTTCAAGGGTAGTTTTGATATTTTGAGTTTTAAACTAGTTTTATTGACTTAAATCGATAAACATGGTGAGAAGGCCTTAAAATTGGTTTTTGATGTTTCTATTGAGTCCGGATCACTGTTTTGGTATGGATACATATAAAGTTTGTGAAATTCTTATTTCGGATGAGTTTCGAATACCTATTCCAAGTTTGCTTGAGTTGTGAGTATACTGGTGCAGGGATACCTTATACTCCGCGTTCACAGAGCTCTTGGGAGTTTTATGCTCTGTGAGCATGGGATGTACTCCGCATTCACAAAACACTCTTTGTGCCTAAACAATTTTTAATTCAGAAAACACCATTTTTTTAATTCATTTTTGAACTTCAAAGCATTTTAGGGTGATTTTGAGGAAGGGTTTTCAAAGATTTGTGTTGGTTATATGTTTCTAACACTAAACTAAGCATTCTTTATGAGTTTTATCTTAATTTTACCTTTGATTTCATGAACTTGATCACTCAAAATTAGGGGTTTTTAGACTATATTTTTCAAACTTAAACTATTGTTTTCTCATTCAATTTAAGCTTGATTTTAATGGGATTTTCACCCATGAACTCTATTCTTCGAGTAGAATATGATTCCGAAACTAATTTTAGTATTTGATACTTTCAAATTTTAGTCCTAATTTTGACCATTTTTCCTCTAAACCTAAAATCTGCCAATATGGGTATCAAAATACTTCTCTTGATAAGTAGTAACTATTGTTGATAGTGGTTTATCCAATTGGAGGCTCGACTTGAGGATTTTAGCTGATCAAAAGCATGTCTGAGTGTGATTTCGACATCGATGTAGGTTCAGCTAACCTTTCGGGATTAGATTTGAGTTATTGATCTTATCATGTGATAATTATGAGATTCATATGGATAATTGTGCAATCAGGTTGTTGTGTTGAAATGATGATGGAAAGTGATTCCACTTGAGCCGAATTGCAGTATAATCTTGATCCTATTAATGATCTGAGTTGAATTATGATGAATTAACGAGGACTTGAGATAGAATGTAACCAAATTAGCCTTGTGAGACCAATTGGGAAGAGTATTGTCTGGTATTATTAATATACTTGTATTGTTGGGACGAGTTAGGTCTGGTATCATGGTCATACTTGCATATTTGGGATGGGTTAAGTCCATGACATTGATAATATTCTTGTATGTTTTGGACGAGTTAGGTCTGATATTGTTGACATTCTCGATGATTGGTAGAATTATGATAATCTAAATATGGATTGTGAGACTTGATATTATTCCTTGGGTGCATATGATTGGTATGAGTTTCATGCCTTGGTATTCCTGTTGTGGTGCTATTTACATGCATAATTGGGTTGCACTATTGATTTCCATCTATTGTGTGTGACTTGTAACATCCCTTGACTCGGGTAGGAGGAAATGCAATATGATTATGGGACCACCCCTTTGACCCGGGCAGGAGGCAAGGTTGAGTTTCATACTTCATATTCCTTGACCACAGGCGGGTGGCAAGATTGTGGTATACTGATATTACTTGACCACGGGCAGGTGGCAAGGCTGTATCGCCCTTAGTATTTGACATGATTAGTTGTGCATTATACTTCTTATTATGGTAATATAATATCATGGGTCCTTGAGGACATTTTAGCTCATTATTATAGTATATGCATTATCATTTTGTGCTAACCCTTTTGGATGCAGGTATAGGGTTCTTCGTTATTACATGCCTATTCGAGTTCTCTAACCTAGTCAATTGAACTTGCTGGGTACATTTTAGTGTACTCACCCCTACTTTGTTTTTTCCCTGCAAATTGTGCCCAGGGTGTAGGACAGGGTAGTTAATATTTTCATCCGAAGGCTATTGTTGCCATCTAGATCTCAATGGTAAGGCTCGGACTCCGAGTCATCGTAGATCTTTGGATCCTTTTTTATTTCTTTTCTCTCAGACTATGTACTAGATATTATGAGATAATATTGTATTTTCTTTTGAGACAAATGTATTTACCTTTCCATACTATTATAGATACTCTTGTACTCATGACTCCAGGTTTTGGGAGATTTCCTATATCTTATGAGTTTGTTTCTGGTTTATTTACCTTTTTTTAGTCGCGATTCATTTTGGGTTGTGACAAGTTTGGTATCAGACCACTAGGTTTATTGGGCTCATGAGTCAAGACCAAGGAATCTAGTTGAGTCTTGCTTATCAGTGTGTAAATGTCCAGACGCATCTTTGGGAGGCTGCGGGATACTTGTTAGGAAAAGTTTTCACATCTTGCTTCTATTCATGCAGTTCTTTGTATTACCCTTTTTGAAAGTGTCTAATCTACTCCTTCTACGCAGATGCCGATTACTCGATCCCGTCGCTCAGTGGGAGAACCGATTCAGCTGATATGACTCCCACTCGAGGTCGAGACAGAGCTTATGATAGGGCCAGGGGCCGAAGGATTTCTAGGGACAAGCTCCGTCCAAGGGGCAAACTCGATCGACTTCTCTAGAGCCTACTATGGTGACAGAGGGACCTACTGATCCTATTACACCTCTTTCAGCTCCATCCCCTACATCGTCAGTTCAGAGCTACTTATGAGGTTATTGGCTAGATTGGAGGAAACTCTTTTAGCCCCAACTACTATTGAGATGCCGGGCTCTACTACACCAATTGGTCCTTCTAGTGCTCCACCGGAGCTGGCTATGATTCATATGGGTCCTTCTTCAACCCCAGCAGACCCATTTACGACTATTATTACTCCACTAAAGGCATCTAGACCAAGTTCAGGTACTCGATTTCACAGTTTGGCTGTTGCTCCATCTATTGCACCTCCTTTGTTTATGGTGCCACCATCTTCTACCAGCCTAGCCATGTCTACAACGGAGCATAAGAGTTTTGAGAGGTTTGTACGGTTGGCTCCATCACATTTTAATGGTACTCCTGGAGATAGAGGTTATAATTTTCTATCAGAGTGCTAGGACTAGTTATGTAATATGGCTATTCTTGAATCACATGGAGTTGCCTACACTTCATATTAGTTCACCGACCTTGCCAATGAGTGGTGGAGGTCAGTGGTAGCTCGTCAACCTATTGGATCACCAGCTATGACCTAGGGATAATTCGCAAAGATATTTTTAGAGAGAATCATGCCCTACATCCTCCGAGATGAGTTTGATAGGCTACAACAGGGATCTATGTCTGTTTCTGACTACGAGGCTAAATTTCATGCCTTATCCAAATATGCCTTATCTAACATTCCTACAAAGTTGGAGTGGATTCGACGTTTTACTATGGGCCAGGGTATTTGCAGGAGACCACAACATCCTTGGTATTGGTTGAAGGTACTTTCTAGAGTGTTGTTGATCACACTCATATGATAGAGCGTATTAGGCAGGATCGACAAGGTGGTAGGAAGAGATTCCATCGACATGGACAGTTTAGTGGACACCCGCCACTGGTTTGATAGATTCAAAGGTAGGGCCATCAGGCCAGATAGTTCAGACATCTCTCCTAGTATCTGATAGTGTTAGTAGATCCAAGTCTACTCAGGTAGGTAGTTCACCCAAGCATGGTGGTTCTTCGGCACAGCTATCTCAAGGGCGAGACCCCAAGGCTTGTTATGTTTGAGATGAGGTTAGGAACTTCGCCAATTGTTTTCCATATCAGGTGTTTCCTACTCAGGCTTCAGGGCCTCAGGAAGCAACCAGAGATACCTCTCAGGGCCTGAGGGATAGTGCTAGAGGAGGTTGTGGTACATGAAGAGGTGGTGCCCGTGGAGGCCACAGGCTAGTGGTGGTCATAGAGTTTGCTATGTTGTTCCTGACAGGGCTGAGGCAGAGGTTTCTGATGCAGTTATCACAGATATGGTTCCAGTATGTGTCACGCCCCAGGTGGGTACCCTTGGCGTGGATGGCACTTGAAGAGCCATTACTGATTCCCCAAGAGAACCACTTGGCCTCATCGTCAAATCAATTTGACAGCAGAAGTATAACTCAGAAAGTAAGACATCATGTGCAAGAAGATAAATAAGTGCATAACTCTACTGTATCATGGCTTATAATGAAGATAAGTTTAGATACAAAATACTCATTAAATACTCTACTCCATTGTCTATGAAGCCTCTACTCAACCGTATAGAACAGTGTCATGACAGGTCATGGACACCTCAATCGAAAGTAAATAAAGTACTCAACAATAATAAGAAGATAACAGGGCTCCTTCGGAATGTAAGAAGGGCTCACCAACTATAGAAGTGTACTGAACGGGGCCTCAACAATACACAAATGAAGTCCTCCATCACCTGTATCTGCATCATAAAATGATGTAGGTCTAAATGGATGTTAGTACATGAAATATACTGGTATATTAAATGGCTCAAAAAAATAAAGCTCGACTCGCCCAACTTGACTTGACAACTCATTCTCGACCCAATATGTAAGTTTTGTAGAAAATAAAATAGACTCAGTTTGAGATCTCATGCTCAAATAAATGTTGCCATGTCTTAACCGACATCCTCATTCGACCACCTATAATTAGGTGATGAACTACGAATCAACATTGCTGCCACGCCCACTCTTAACTTACCACGGAAAAGGGGCGATCAACTCTCTCTTGGATCCAAAATAAGTGTCCACTTGAAGAACAAGAGTTACTAAGGTAGCTATAATGACTATCCTACGCTAGCAACGTAGTTCAGTGGGTTAAAGTAGAAGTGTACTAACACCCCTCTCGGTGCTTGATACTCCTCCCAAGACTAAAATATGCTCGACTCCTCAATCAACTCATTATAAGCTCCAAACTCAACCCCATTGGGGTGTCTCATCTCAACACATCTCAGTCAATCATTAACTCACTCAATCAATGCAAGACATCAAGTTTAAATAAGACTCAAATAGTCATTTAGACTCACTCAATTTACTCATCGTCTAATGCAAGAAAGATGTTCATGTGTAGCAATATACATGACTCAATGCAACATGCTCTTCATACTTAATCATGCTCAAATTTCTCCACTTTAAATGCTCAATTTACATCAATTCAAATATTCAATACGATGAATAGAATCTCATAAAAATTATGTCATTTAGGGTTCATGCTATGAAGTATAAAATACATGTACAAATCTCATAGTAAATAATCATGCACTGTAGTAGATTACCTCATGTAATATAACAAGACATCATGATAGATGCAAGGATTTCAATATGAAGATAGTAAAGTTTCTCAAAATCGCAGCTCTTTTCCTCAAAATCTTGACTCAAGAAGATCATGAAGGGGCGTGTCAAGGAAAAAATTTCATACTTTGGTAAGCCTTACATACCTGAGAATGAGGAGAAATCAATATTCAATTCAATCCTTGCTTATGTGTGAAAACCCTAGTTTCTTGCTTCTTCTCCTTTTGCTCTCAAGAAAATCCAAGTGTGGTTAATGAAGAATAATGCCCTTAGGGTTTATTTAGAACCTCATTCAAGTATAAAAACATCTAGGGTTTAATGGAATAGGTAGGAAAATAGACAAAAATACCCCTCATTAAAACTATTGGCAGGGTCTATGAAACCCCATTTACGACTCATAGGCCCTTCTACGAGTTGTAACAGCCTCTCGTGGATGAAGGTCTAAAAATTCTGAGTCTCTAGAAACTGATACGAAACCCCACATTACGTGTCGTATTTTCTTTTACTAGTTGTAATATCTCCTTGTGAACAATGTGATTAGAAATTGATATTCACTAGAATCTATCACGAAATACTCTTCTACGAGTCGTAATGGGTCTTATGAGTCATAAATCCATCTCGTACTCTGAAGTTCCTTGAAACTTGAATCACTGGAATTTGCTACGGGACACCTCTCTATGACTCGTAAACCCCTCTACGAGTTGTAGGGGCTCTCGTAGACTTCTTCTGTAGTTTTTCTCAAACTCTTCCTCACCAATCCCCTGCACACACTTATCTAGATCAGGTAGAAAGAAATTAAGGGGCATAACAATATGCCACTGTTCAACTTTAGTTTCATTTGATTCAGGCTCTACTTATTTATATGTGTCAGCATATTTTGCTTCTGATATTTATATTATGTGTGAGCCATTTGCCAAGCCTATTTGTGTTTCCACCCCCGGTAGGTGAATCTTTAGGGTAAATCAGGTTTATCAGGGTTGTATTGTGACTTTTATGGGGAGAGATAGTGTTGTTGATTTGATATTGTTGGACATGGTAGATTTTGATGTGATTTTTGGTATGGACTGGTTGTCATCCTATCATTCTATACTTGTATTCTATGCAAAGGTCGTGACCTTATCTTACCCCGATTTGCTTCAGTTAATATGGATTGGATTATCCAGATTTTATCCTAAGGGCATTATTTCTTATATGCATACTTGTCAATTGATGGGGAAGGTTTTTTTGACTTATTTGGCTCATGTTCGGGCTGCTTCACAAGATTCCCCATCATTGGATACTACTAGGGTTACTAGAGAGTTTATGTATGTATTTCCGACTGATTTGTCTGGTGTCCTCTAGATTATGATATTAACTTTGCTATTGAAGTAGAGCCGAGCAATAAGCTCATATCTATTGCTCCTTATCAGATGGCTCCAGCTGAATTAAAGGAATTGAAGGAACAGTTGGAAGATTTGTTAAAGAAACGCTTTATTCATCCGAGTGTGTCTCACTTGGGTGCTCCTGTATTATTCATGAAGAAGAAATATAGCACCATGCATATGTGTAGTAACTGTCATTAGCTTTGTCACGCCCAGGGAGGGTACCCTAGGCGTGACTGACACTCAAAGACTATTGCTAGTCCTCGAGCGAACTACTTGGCCTCATCATCACATCTTACTCAACAATGGAAGAATACTCAATAATAACATTAAAGGAAAGACAAAAATATCATCCATAATTTCTGAACAAGGAATACTCAACAACACTTCAGTCTAAGTCTATGAAGTCTCTACTCTGTATGTATAAAAGGTACCATGATAGGCCATGGCTACCACAAACTCAAAGGACTAACTTGAAATGTAAAGAAGAAAGTAAAAGTGTATCCTCTGAATGAGGGAAAGGACTCACCACTGTCTGGTACTAGGGGTGCTGAACCTCAATGGTGCATTTGCTGAAGTCCTCTATCTGCTGAATCTGCATCATAAAATGATGCAATGCCAAATGGTATCAGTACGTCGAATGTACAATATGTAAAATAACTCAAGAAAACAAGTAAGGCTCGACTTAGACATCCAACTAAACTCCAATCTCAATTCCTCATCTCAAAACTTAACTCGAGTAACATGATGCAAGTTTAAGGTTTGAAAGCCATGCCTCTGAAATAAATTTAGTTTTTAGTGTAACTTTATTTTGAAATAAAATCTCATGGCATGCTCAACTTAAGTGCTTGCTTGGAAGTTTCTCTAACCGACATAACTCTCCACCCCACCATTTATACAGTGATGTACAATGAGAAGACTGTCACGCCCATCCTAAACTTTCTGCGATAAAGGACGTTAACCTCTAACTCTCTCTCAAATCCAAGAAGAATGTCCATCTATTGGGACATAAACCACTAGAGTTAACTACACGACTATCCTACGCTGACACACGTAGTTCTCGGGTGACTCTTCTCATCTAACTCGGTGCTTAATACTCCTTCCAAGACTAAAAGTTGCTCAACAACTCAAACTCATCTCAATCAACTCAACATCAACTTTCTTAATTTACTCTACAACTCAAATTGGGAATTCAACAATGCAACTCTAGACTCAATCCACATTATGCAAGACTCTTATGAATTACGGTCATATGACATCATACAATTCATGCTCAACACTTAGGACGTCATAACCATTCAACACATGCATAGGTGAAACAAGAAAGCATCCTTCTCAAGTTCACACTACTTAGTTTAGAAGGTTAGATTCGTAATTTCAATTTAGTCAATAAGCAATGAAAACATTAAGTTTGGGGTTAGGGTATCAAACATTCAAAATACATTAATAATTCGTAGTAAAAATAATGCAACTCATAATTTAACTCCATTATCTTAAAGAAACTCAGTCATGTACAAGAATTTAAAACTCAAGACTTCGTGGGATTCAAGACATGCGATTTATACTCATGATTTTGACTCAAGTAAGCGAAGGGGCGTGTGGATGAACATAATCCAACGCTTTAGGTAGCCTTACATACCTGGGATGAAAATTAGCACCAATCTTCACAAGGAATTCAACTCCAGCTCAAGACGTTTAGACTTTTCTTCTCTCCTCATCTCAAAACTCTCACTTTGAACGCTAAGAAAAATGGGTCTGAAACCCTAAATTTTTAGGAAAACGACCTTAATACTCGTTTATTAGACTAGGAGTATGTTGTAAATGTCCAAATACCCTTCTCGATATTGAAAGAAAAATTATCACAAAATTTACACAGATCCGCGATGCACCTCGGGCACGACCCAGTGTATTTTCCTCCAAAAATCCCCTGAACAAATTTTTCAATTTCCGTCAAAAATTTTCAAAAACATGTAAGTGTAAGTGCATGTCCCTGGCGCGCTGTGACTGGAGCACACATCAACACTGTTTTTTGATTAATTACAAAAAATTATCTTTCAACTCGGTTGCTCTAAAATCGGGTTGAAGCTATTTTTCCACTCAATTGTTTGTGCTAATCGCAAATCTGATCTTGAATTTTCCATCTGAGCTTGAGAAGATGCACTATGCGCACGATTCCATTCCAGCGGTATTTTAATAATTTTTCTGGGCGTTACATTATGTTTCCCTTAGGATCATTCGTCCTCGAATGATGAGTAGAGGTGGAAATAATGTCTGGGTAGGCCCAAGACTCATCTCAATACTCACTCGATGACTCGAACTCTCAACTCTTCATCAGCCCTTATAGGCTCTGCTCAGACTCAAGAATAAGCACATCAACTCAAGGATGGAAACATCAATTATGTTAGGGATAGGAACATTACCTTCGGCAACCTCATTATTCAGCACGAATAGATGCAGGTATTTGGTTCTCATAGCTTCCCACGTAGCTTCCTCAACAAATTGGTTCCTCCATAGGACTTTGACAAAGGCTACCTCTTTATTCCTCAGCCTACGAACTTGACGGTCAAAAGTGCTCAACAGCACTTATGTGCCAAACACATCAACAACTTTTTTCAACTACAATACTTTTGTCCAAACACATAACTACTTATTTTTCAAATAAATTTCAGCACTTTAAAAAGTGTTTTTAAAGTACTTTTTAAAAGTTATTTTTTCAACTAAGCCAAACGGGCTCTTAATATAGTATAGAAAGATATAGATTATAACAGCACTGACTTTAATGATAACAAGGGGAACAAAATAGACCTAAGTGATAAAGTGTAACGATCCTCGAGAAAATATTAAAATATACAAAAACAAAAAAAAATTCATAAAATATATTTGCATTATTTACCTATTATTTTAGTAACACGACAAGTTGGCTATAAAAATGATAAAATATATCATTTTCTCTATAAGCAATATATTGACAATGACTTTGTTGGAGTCTCACCTCAGAGATATTGGTCTGTTTATATCATCTTTGCATTAGATAACCATTCTTTACTAGATATTCATTTTTTAAGATTGAGTAAAAATATAGATATCTTTTTTTTAGTATTAGAATCAAGTGTATCTCAATTCATTGTTAATTAATTTTTTTCTCTTCCCTCCCCTTTTCTTTCCCCATGTTATATTGCTTATGCTTCAGATATCCAATGTTGAACATGGGAAATTTTGGAGTCCCGCATGTAAAAATTTCATGAGTTTCCCTATTTTGATTACCCCTTTAAGCTAATATTTATTATATGTTTTTTAATTTGCATGATCACACAATATTCGATAATTTTCTTGAAAAAGTACATAATTATATACCTACTTTTCTATGCTTATATGTTCACATGCACACATTTAAAAATTTTAGCTATTTTTAACACGTGTTGCTGTTATATATGATGAGTGCAAATGTACATGAATAATTAAAGAGTTTTAAATTTTGTTAGATTCATTTTTACTTTTGACAAATTAATAACTGAGCTTTGACCTTTATGATAAATGAAATTTATGTTTCAAATTTGAGCTTATTAGGAGTAGATTTGGATGTTGACTTTGAAAATAATGTTATTATTTTGTTTACTAAAATTTTAATATACACATGCCCGACTTTAATTATTTTTAACATGTGTTTCAATCATATTTAATTGACTGCAGTGCTACAACCCGCCACTTGACCACCAAGAAGAGAGAAGGTTTTAGAGTCAAGGAGAGATTTAAGGAAGACTCCAGAACAATATAATCAACTCTTGAAGACTCTTAGAAAAATCTAGATATGTAGAACCTTCTAGAGTAAAGACTAAAATGTAAATATTGTAGGACTTGTAAAGTAAATATTATTTATACTATGACCCCTTGTAAATAGTACAAACAGGAGGGTCATTCATTTGTAGAATCAACTAAGAAAAGTGTGATTAATCTTCCAAGATATACAAAGTCTTCTCTTAAAAGATCTTTTGTCTTCTGTAATCTAGCATTCCTTAGCAATCTAGTTGAAAAGACTTACTTTAGCTTACAAGATCATGAAAGATTCATGAATAAATTTTCGAGTGCCATATGAAAGTCTTAGTCGAAGTCTAAATCCGTGACAAAGTGGTATCAGAGCAAGATTACTACTAAGGGAAAATGACAAGTGAGGGAGACACCAATCCACTAATGCCGCCAATGTTAGGCCGGATGCTGGAAAGAAGTAACGTAAGGGAACGAAAAACTCCAAGAAAAATGAGGAGATGCCGATCGATTCTGCACCAAGTGAGGCCCTGGAATCCTACTCAACTTTGACAACTGAGGTGAGTGACGATAAACAAAAGGAGCATGCCATGGATTTCATGTATAGAATCGAGTGGATCTCGAGGGTGGATGCTTCTAAGCAAGCAGTGCAGATATTAGGCAAGCGCTTGAACAAATTCTATGGCAAGTTCAAAACTTTTTAGGACTTCACCCTCGAGAAAAATGACCATATTTATAAGGAGTTAGATGGGCGAAAGACTGTTGAGTGTAATATGAAGGAGACCATTACTTCTTTAGAGTTTCGGCTCAGGAAGTGCTAAGCACGATCAAGACTATGAGGATCAAAATGAAGGCGCTTAAGGAAGGCATTGAGGAAGGAAGATGTGGTGTGTGGTAAGACCAACTCCAACCAGTATCTTTGCAGAATGTGGCACTAGCTCGTTCATGGGAACACCTATATCCACAGCGGCTAGCCAGTACTCTCTTGCTCTAATATATGTGAACCAATTCACTGGTATGAGAGGCCTAATCCTCTCATTACTAAGGGTGAATCAAATCCACATTTCTCATGTTGTTGGACCTTTTTCAGCCCTTTCCCTAGTCAAGGTTGAGGCTCCTAAACTACTAGTGTTTAAGGGCACTCTGACGTACAGGAGGTGGAGCATTTCCTTTGGCACTTGGAGAACTACTTTAAGTGTAACAAGGTGAAGAGCAACAAGACGAGAATCAATAAGATTGTGCTATACCTCACAGAGATAGCTATGCTGTGGTGGAATCTAAAGGAGTTAGAAATGGAGAAGGGTCTTTGTAATTTTAATACATGAGAACAATTTTGAACCAAGTTCAAGAAAGACTTCTTCCCTAGTAATGTTATCTATGAGGCAAAGCGCAAGCTTAGGAAGCTAAAGAAAATGGGAAGCATAAGAGTATACATAAAGGAGTTCACCATACCTATACTTCAGATTCCTAACCTCACAGATGAAGATATGTTGTTCCATTTCATAGATGGGCTACAAAATTGGGGCAGGATAGAGTTAGAACACTCATAGGTTAGCACCATTGACGAGTCCATCATGCAAAAGCTTTGAAGGACTTTAGGCATGACAAACACAATAGAGACAGAGAAGGGGAGACGAGAAATAGTCATGACCAAGGTAGAGGAGATAGTGGCAAAAGCAAGGATCAACAACCATATCTCAAGAATCATGACACCTATTAATCTGATTACAAGAAGTCTAGATGTCAAAGTGATTAGAGAGAGAAAGCCATAACCCGCCAAAGGGAATGGATACTACATATGTGGTGGGACACATTACTACGCAAGATGCCCTGAACTAATGAACCTTGGCATGATAGTATGAAAATGAAAGGAAAAAGATGCACAAAAACCAGGGCAAGGTTCGAGCACAACACAATTAGAGTGATTGGACTATGCGGATCTATCACAAAGCAATTGTAGAAGCCGAAAGAATATAGTGAACAATATGTGGACATCATGATCAATGGATGACCTGCTCGTACTATTGTTAACACAGGTGCAGAAGCTAATATCATGCCTAAGCCTGCAGTAACAAGGTTGGGATTATGTTATAGTCCAAGTAATGCCAACCTTAGGACGGTCAATGTACCATTGACTCCTATGTGTGGGGTCGCTCAGGGGAATAGACATCACGTTGGGCAAGTGACATGGTAAGACCAACTTCACTATCACTCTACTAGATATCTTTGATATAATTCTTAAGCAAGAGTTTTTCTAGAATGCCATATGGTGATCGACCCCTATCTCCAACAACTCTTGATCATGGAGCGAGAAAGGTCCTATGTGGTAACTCTAATCAAGGTATCAAAGATGGAAGGACAAGCCTAGCTATTGGCCATACAACTTGTGAAGGGTATCAGGATGAGAAGTCATTGTCGTGTCTCACACCCATTAGAAGGAGAAATGATCGAAGAAAGCTAAGTAGAAACAGGGACATTCGGTTGCAATAATGTTCCTCGTTCATAAGAAAGGACAATCTCTGGAGAAGGCCACATGGGGACGGCAGTGTGTCACAGTCATTGCAACATCAGGTGGGGGAGAACATCATGATCCATCACTTAACATTTAAGAAGGGGGAAGATTCTAGAGTCAAGGAGAGGTTTAAGAAAGACTATAGAACAATGTAGTCAAGTCTTGAAGACTTTTAGAAAAATCTAGATATGTAGAGTCTTCTAGAGTGGGGATTAAATTGTAAATATTGAAAGATTTGTAAAGTAAATATTATTTATACTTTGATCCCTTGTAAGTAATATAAGTAGGAATGACATTCATTTGTACAATCAACTAAGACTAGTGTAAGCAACTTTCAAGATATACAAAGTATTCTCTTAAAAGCTCTTTTGTCTTCTTCAGAAAATAATAATTATTGGGCTTGTGCTGAGTGAAAGTAGGTAGTTCTCCATCAACATGCCTATTTAGCTATCTGCTTCATCTCTTCCTCTTTTATATACGGTCCAATCAAAGTATTTCATGGATTTCAACGTGTCTACTTTTGCTACTTAATCATATTCCTTCAGCTGCTCCAACTTGATTTTACGATAGCACCCCTGTTATGCCAAAAATGAATTTTTTGAAAAGAAAATTTATAAATCGATTTAAGACTCAATTTAATTAAGAGAAAACCAATTTTTAAAATTTCGAAAAGAAGACAGAGTCGCCACCTAATTTTAC
>JAABOM020031081.1:0-17395 GCA_011800125.2 Solanum clarkiae
GTTTATACACTATTTATACAATATCGATATATGTTTATACACCATATACGATATCACGCACATATATATTTATACGATGTCAATATATTACATATACACACATATCTATTTATATATCATATATACATATTTATACACCATTTATATATATTGATACATGAAAATGAATTACATGAGAAATGTTTTTGGAAGAATTTTTTTTTTTTTGAAACAAAAGCCGCTGCAATAGGAAAAAAAAAAAAGAGCAAAGGCCGAATTGAGCTTTGTTGAGCCCAAACCATTTTGGGTTTGGCTAGCAATTTTTCGCTTTAACCTAAGTTTGCACCAATTTTTCAACAATGAGGCTAAGCATATTACGTAATTATAAAGACTAAGCATATTAGATTCTCTTATATAATAAGCCACTAAGTTGAATAGCTTAGAATCGTCATGTCTACTTCAGCTGCTTAAAGAAGGCAACCGAAGCAGGCAAGTGACTATTGAGCTACATGGCTTGATGGTTCAAGCCTGACATCTTAAATCCAATGTTCTGAGCTCGAACCTCAACAACGTTAATATTTTTACGTCATTTCTATTGACTATATTATTTAATTATTTCTTCATTAACTTCAAATGAAATTACAACAACGTGTCTACTTAATTTTGTGGTGGCTATTAAAGTGGCTATGTCACACCCCAGGAGGGTACCCTAAGCCTAACTAGCACTCAGAGACTATTACTAATCCCCAAGAGAACCACCTGGCCTCATTACATACAGAAGACATAAGAAATCTTATTAGCGAGACACCGCGTTTCCATCAAAGAAACAAGGGCCATAGGCCGCAGAACTAGTCATCAGTATTCATCTAGTGTCATAGAATGAAAAGTAAACTCGGTTTAGAGAAAGGAAAGGGGAAAAGAACCCCAGCATCAATCCATCAACTCTCTATATCTATTAAGCCTCTATAGCTAACAATCTAAGACGGTACCATGATAGGCGATAGCTACTGCAAACTCAGAAATGACCTAAAATATAGAGAAAAGAAATAAAAGGCATCCTCCGAATGCAGGGGAGGACTCACCAAGTCTCTGGAGCTGAAAATCTGGACTTCAACGATTCGCCTGCTGAAATCCCCTGTCTACCAAATCTGCATCATAAAACGATGCAGCGCCAGAGTGGCGTCAATACATGGAATGTACAGTATGTAAATGGGATAAAAGTAAGCGAGATAAGCAGGGTACATGGAAACATCAGTTCATTAATAATTCATCTCAATTCAGAACATGGAATAGATACTATTTCATTTAATATTCATTAAGACCCATGCAATCACATCAACATAAGAGTACTATCAAGAGGGAATCCTATATAGGAGTTTCTCGGACCTACACCCATCACTTGTGAGCCAGTGATGGCACAATGAACCGATAGCGTTGCCCCATCCGCTCAATATCTTGCCAGGATAAAAGGCGTACATTATTGGATCCAAAATAGAGATAACATTAAGTCCTCTTTTGGGACTGAGGAAACATCCGTTGCTCATGGTCAATCCTCACCTACGCTGGCCACGTAATTATGAGTGCGAATGAGACTCACTCTTACCCGTTTTGGTACTCGATACTTCTCCCATAGACTCAACATGCTTATAAACGTTAATATCTATCCTTTGTCATCATTTAGTTTCCTTTGGACTAAGCCGTTAATTCATTATTCATTCATTAACTCGAGCAGTTGGAAATATTTCTTTAAGATTACATTCAACCTCTTTGAGGTTTTCCATTCATTATCATCAACCTTCATTTTGTTCAACTTAAGACCCGGACCACAACCAACAACTACAATCATGTGATTAAGGCTCTAGACAACAATCCCTAGGTTCATTCTTGGACTCATTAGCAATATAATCATGTAGGTTTTATATTCTCATATAACTCATTCATTCTAAACCATGTAAACAAGTAATTTAGTTATGAAAATCATCACCTTCAAGAAAATATGTAGATAAGATAAAATAGTTTCCCTTAAAACATTCAAGAATTTATATATACAGGTCTCATTATCTTCAACTTTTAATTCTCTACAATTAGGGGGTGCATGGGAGAACAATCTCATGCTTTAGGTAGTCTTACATACCTGATATAAAGTTTGACACTTAATTTCTCGAGGAATCAGCCTCAATCCTTAGAACCCTTGCTCTTTCTCCTCTTCTCCACTCAATGCCTCTTCTTAGATTTTGCGTAAGGACTTTAGAATAGGTTCTTGAGACCCTTTAACGCTAAAAATGACTTCTATTGGTTGTGGATCAAGTTTAGAAGTGGTAGGAAAAAGTTTAGAATGCCCCTCAAAAGATTCAAAATTTTAAACTTCAGTAGAACAGGTCGAGGGATCAGGTCCGCGACATGGACCTGTCGGGCAACTCCCGTCGAAAAAGTGAAAAAAAAAACTAAGTATGGGTCCACGATGGATCTGCGTCGCAGCCCTGTCGCGCACCCTTACTATTTCCGATTAAACTTGCGAAAATTATTTTTCAACCCGGTTGCTCTAAAATTGGGTCGAGATCACTTTCCTACTCAATTTTTCATGCTGATCGCAAATCTAATCTCAAATTTCCCATTCGAGCTTGGGAAGATGCGTTATGCACACGATTACGTTCTAAGGGCATTTTGGTAATTTTATGGGGTGTTACATCATCTCCCCCTTGGGATCATTCATCCTCGAATGAAGAGTAAAGGTAGTATAAAGGCACGAGTAGACTCAAAACTCATCTCACTCCGCACTTGAGAACTCTCGAACTCCCAATTATCCATCACTTTCTACATTTCTATCTTAGACTCAAGAATTCGAATCAACATATCAACTCAAGAAAGGGAAATTCAATGGCGTTAAGGATAGGGACATTACTTTCAACATTATCATCAGTTGGCACGAATAGGTGCGAGTATTTGAGTTTCATCGCTTCCTCAGCTTCTGATATAGCTTCCTCAACGAATTGATTCCTCCATAGAACTTTGACGGAGGCTTATCTCTTTGTTCCTCAGCTTACAAACCTGTCGATAAAGTATTTGGACTGAAGTTTCCTCATAGGATAAGCTATCCTTTTCTCCTGTATTGTCAATATGAATTGCTAAGGCAGGATCTCCCAAACACTTCTTCAGCATAGAAATATGAAATACTGGATGAACTCCATCTAGCTCGGAAGGTAGGTTTAGCTCATAAGCAACCTTTCCAATCCTCCTCACAATCTGGTATGGTCGGATATAACGTGGACTCAACTTCCCCTTCTTGCCAAACCTCATGATACCCTCCATGGGTGACACCTTCAAGTACACCCAATCATCCACTTCAAACTCCAAGTCTCTTCTCCTCACATCCGTATAAGACTTCTGGCGACTTTGTGCCGTCTTCAACCTTTCTCTGATGACTCCATGGACTGGTGGACTAGATCAGGTCCAATTAACTCAGCTTAGTCAACCTCAAACCAGCCAATCGGTGACCTATATATCCTCACGTATAATGCCTCATAAGGGGCCATATGAATGCTAGCATGGTAGCTATTGTTGTATGCAAACTCGATTAATGGCAGGTGATCATCTCAAACACCCTTGAAGTCAATGACGCAAGCTCTCAGCATATCCTCTAAAGTCTAAATGGTGCGTTCTACCTGTCTATCTGTCTTAGAGTGAAAAGTTGTGCTCAGATGTACTTTTGTTGCCAGTCCCTTCTGAAAAGATCTCTAAAATTGATAGGTGAATTAAGCTCCCTTGTCCGAGATAATAGACAAGGGAACCCCATGCAACCTCACAATCTCCCGAATGTATAACCAGGCATACTCCTCAGTTGTATTGGTTGTCTTGACTGCCAAAAAGTGGGCTGATTTGGTCATCCTATCCATGATCACCCATATCGAATCATGCTGCTTTAGGGACCTTGGTAAACCGACAATGAAATCCATGTTGATCATTTTCCATTTTCACTCAGGAATTTCAAAATTCCGGGCTAACCCACACGATCGCTGATATTCAACCTTGACCTGTTGACAATTGAGACACTTAGAGACAAATTCTGCAATGTCCCTCTTCATTTCATTCCACTAATAGATTTCTCTCAAGTCGTGGTACATCTTGGTAGAACCTGGATGGATAGAATATCTAGAGCTATGAGCTTCGGCCATGATCCTCTCTCGAATACCATCAACATTGGGCACACACAACCTACCCTGGTATCTCATCACTCCATCTCCCTCTTTGGAAAAAATCATCACCTTCTGCTTGTGAATCACTTCTTTCAATTGGAACAAAATAAGGTCTTGGTCTTGCTTTTCCTTCACTTCTGACACTAAGGATGAAGCAGAACCATTCTGAATATTGACCCCGCCTTCATTATTCTCCTCAAGTTGCACTCTCAATCGAGCCAATATATGCACTTCTTGAGCTAGTTCTCTCTTCCCTTTCTCCACATGGGCAGTGCTACTCATAGCCCACCTGCTAAGAGCATCAGCAACAATGTTAGCCTTCCTTGGGTGGTAGAGGATGCTTATATCATAACCCTTGAGCAACTCCAATCATCTTCTCTGCCGCAGGTTGAGCTCCTTCTGACTGAATACATATTGCAAACTCTTGTGGTCAGTGAACACATCTACATGCACCCAATACAAATAGAGACGCCAAATCTTAAGTGCGAATACCACTGCTGCCAACTCAAGATCATGAGTTGAATAATTCTTCTCATGGATCTTAAGTTATCTAGAAGCATAAGCTATCACCTTCCCTCTCTGCATCAACACACAACCCAGTCCAACTCTGGATGCATCACTGTATATTACAAAGTCCCTTATCCCATCGAGCAAGGTCAAAACTGGTGTTGTAGTCAGTCTAGTCTTCAACTCTTGGAAACTCTTCTCACACTCCTCAGACCACTGAAACTTGGCCTTTTTTCTAAGTTAGCTTAGTCAAAGGTGCTGACAAAGAAGAGAAGCCCTCAACAAATCTACTATAGTAGCCTACCAATCCCAAGAAGTTTCTTATTTCCGTCAGAGAGGTTGGTCTAGGCCAGCTCTTAACCGCTTCTATCTTCTGGGTATCCACCCGAATACCATACCCCGAAACAACATGGCCTAAGAAGGCCACAGACTTGAGCCAAAACTCACACTTTGAAAACTTTGCATATAATTCATGGTCTTTGAGGGTTTGCAAGACCACTCTAAGATGATTAGCATGCTCCCCTTCATCCTTAGAATACACCAGAATGTCATCAATAAATATAATCACAAACATGTCAACATATGGTCAGAATACTCTGTTCACAAATCCATGAAAGTTGCAGGTATATTTGTTAACCCAAATGACATGACTAAGAACTCAAAATGGCCATACCATGTCTTAAAGGCTGTCTTTAGAATGTCACTTTCCCTCACTTTCAACTGATGGTAACCCGATCTGAGGTCTATCTTGGAGAAACAAGTGGCACCCTGAAGTTGGCCAAACAAATCATCTATCATGGGGAGAGGATATTGATTCTTTATTGTGACCTTGTTTAATTGTCGGTAGTTTATACACATCCTGAGAGATCCATCTTTTTTATGCACGAATAGGACAAGAGCACCCCAAGAAGAGACACTATGCCTTATGAAACATTTCTCTAACAAGTCCTTCAATTATTCTTTCAACTCTGCGAGGGTCATTTTATAAGGTGGTTGAAATGGGTTAGGTCTCAAGAAGAACATCAATCCCAAAGTCAAATCTCCCTATCAGGGGGGACTCCAGGTAAATCATTAGGAAACACCTTAGGAAACTCATCCGCAATTGGGATTGACTCAAGAGTAGAAGACTCAATATCGTTAGACTTAACTCGCACGAGGTGTTAAATACAACCCTTGGAGATCAACTTTCTGGCTCTAAGATAAGAGATAAATTTGTCCTTAGGTACAACAGAACTTCCTTTCCTCTCTAAAATAGGCTCATTAGAAAATTGGAACTTAACAATTTGGGTTCTAAAGTTAACATAAGCATAACAGGCATGAAGACAATTCATGCCAAGTATCACATCAAAGTCAACCTTCTCCAATTCTACCAAGTCAGCTAAGGTATCTTTATGATAAATAGACATTATACAATCCATGTAAACCCTCTCACCTAAGATAAAATCACCAGTAGGAGTGGAAACAACAAAAGGTTCAAGCAAACACTCTGGGAAAATCCCAAACTTACCATCCACAAAAAGGGTCACAAAAGACAAAGTGGCACCCGAATCAAGCAATGCATAACAATCAAAGGTAAAGACTCAAAGCATAGCCGTAATAATATTAGGTACAACCTCCTAATCCTGTCGATTACCCATGGCATAAAGACAGTTACTCCCGCCTCCTTTACCCAAAGTAGTGCCCTTTTAGTAGCTGCCAGCTGGAGGTGCTATAGAGGATTGTGCTCTATACTTTCTCCATGCTATCTCCTCTTCGGGCACTCATATTGAAAGTGACCAACCTGCCCACATAAATAGCAAACATCCCAGCCCATAAGAGACCTACCGAGATGAAGCTTCCCAAAATTACCACAGGGTGTCTTTCGCTTCGTACTTTGTGCCACACTAGCCTGGGACTGAGAACCTTGGACTCTGAAATTCTGGTGGCCCTGAGAATTATGATCGTAACTTTTCTATTGAACCGGTGCACTTGCTGCAGAAGGTGCATGATGAGATGATATTTTCTGGAAGTAGGACTTATCACTCTTATTATGCCTCTGTTGGCTAGGCTCATGTCCTGCTGATTTCGCCTTTCTGTTCATCTGCCCCTCCCTATCTCTTGTTTTATCCTCCTCTATCTGTTGGGCATACACCATAATCCTGGAAATGTCCATGTTGGGAATCAACAAGGTTGCCTTGCACTCTTTCTACACATACCTGCCCAAGCCAGACACAAACTTTCTTATCCTCGCCCTCATGTCTTAGACCATCTCCGGAGCTATCTGGACAGCTTAATGAACTTGAGACTGTACTCCTTAATGGTCATCCCTCCTTGTTTCAAGTTCACAAGCTTCTCAACTTTCGCCTCCCTCAACTCTTGGGGGAAGAAATGGTCAAGGAAAGCAGTCTCAAACTCATCCCCTCCGTGGGTTCAACATCTTCACCTCTGCTGTCCTCCCATTAGTTGTACCAAACATTTGCAACATCCTTCAGCTGGTAGGAGACAAGTTCAACCCCTTCAACCCCACTAGCATGAATGGCCCTCAAAACCTTGTATATGTAGTCGATGAAATTCTGTGGGTCCTCATCAACTTTTAACCTCGTATACACAAGCGGGATCATCTTCAAGAAGTCTCTAAGTCGGGTTGCAGCTGAGGGCTCCTATGAGCTAGAACTAGGAGTTTGAGGACCACAACTATTACCCTGAAAGTCCACCAACTGAGTTAGCATGGTGATGGCTCCCCTAAACTCTGCCTCGGTGCTGAGAGTTGGCTGGGGCTGCGAAGGGGGCACTTGTGGGATCTCAGTAGTCCTAGCAGGGCATCCCTATCACCTTGCCTCTATCCGAACCGGGACCTCAAGTTAGGTGTTCTCAGTAGCTGGGGCTAAGGCATCTTACTGAGCAGTTGTTCTCTTTGATGGCATTTTCTGCAATACGTACAACGCACGAGTTAAAAGAAGATTTTTTATAGAGTTAAACTCTATCGCACAAATTCAGATCATAGAAGAAAGGTAACACTTCCTAGTGTCCTATAACCTCCTGCTTATGAAGTGTGATGCATAACACACCCATAAACAAGACTCCACTAGACATGGCTTCATAGACTCCCTAGGATACTCAAACTCTGGGCTCTGATACCAAGTTTGTCACCCCTCAGGAGGGTACCCTAGGCGTAACTGGTACTCAAAGAGTATTGCTAATCTCCAAGCGAACCACCTGGCCTCATTATATTCGTTCATTCATTAAGTCTAGCGGAAGACATAAGAAATCCTATTAGCAGGACACCACATTTCTATTAAAGAAACAAGGGCCATAGGCCACAGAACTAGTAATCAATATCCATCTAGTGTCATAGAATGAAAAGTAAACTCAATTTAGAAAAGGAAAGGGGAAAAGAACATCAACATCAATCCATTAACTCTCTATATCTATGAAGCCTCTATAGCTAATAATCTAAGACTGTACCATGACAGGCCATGACTACCACAAACTCAGAAATGACCTAAAATATAAAGAAAAGAAATAAAAGGCATCCTCCAAATATAGGAGAGGAATCACCAAGTCTCTGAAGCTGAAAGTCTGGACCTCAATGATTCTCCTGCTGAAATCCCCTGCCTACCAAATCAGCATAATAAAATGATGCAGCGCCAGAGTATCTTCAACACGTGGAATTTATGGTATGTAAACGGACTAAAAGTAAGCAAGATAAGTAGGGTACATGGAAATATCAATTCATTAAGCATTCTCATCTCATTTCAGAACATAGAATAGATATTATTTCATTTAACATTTGTTGATACTCATGCAATCACATCAACATAAGAGTACTATCAACAGGGAATCCTATATGGGAGTTTCTCGGACCTACACCCATCACCTATGAGCCGGTGATGGCACAACAAACTGATGGCGTTACCCCATCCGCCCAATACCTTATCGGGATAGAAGGCGTACATTATTGGATCCAAAATAGAGATAACATAAGTCATCTTTTGGGACTGAAAAAACATCCGTTGTTGACGGTCATTCCTCACCTACGTTGGCCACGTAGTTATGAGTGCGAATGAGACTCATTCTTACCTATTTTGGTACTCGATACTTCTCTCATAGACTCAATATGCTCGTAAACGTTAATATCCATCCTTTGTCATCACTTAGTCTCCTTTGGACTAAGATGTTAATTCATTATTCATTCATTAACTCGAGGAGTTGAGAATGTTTCCTTAAAATACATTCAACCTCTTTGAGATTCTCCATTCATTATCATCAATCTATATTTTGTTCTACTCAAGACCCGGACCACAATCAACAACTACAATCATGTGATTAAGGCCCTAGACAACAATCTCTAGGTTCATTCTTGGACTCATTAGCCACATAATCACGTAGGGTTTATATGCTCATACAACTCATTCGTTCTAAACCATGTAAACAAGTAATTTATTTATGAAAATCATCACCTTCAAGAAAATATGTAGATAAGATAAAATAGTTTCTCTTAAAACATTCAAGAATTTATACAGACAAGTCTCATTATCTTCAACTTTCAATTCTTTATAATTAGGGGGCACATGGGAGAACAATCCCATGCTTTAGGTAGCCTTACATGCCTGATATAAAGTTTGACACTTAATTTCTCAAGGAATCAGCCTCAATCCTTAGAACCCTTGCTCTTTCTCCTCTTCTCCACTCAAGGCCTTTTCTTAGATTTTGCATAAGGACTTTAGAATAGGTTTTTGAAACCCTTTAAGGCTAAAAAAGACTTTTATTGGTCGTGGATCAAGTTTAGAAGGGGTGAGGAAAAGTCTAGAATGCTCCTCAAAAGATTCAAAATTTTAAACTTCAGTGGAACAGGTCGGAGGGCCAGGTCCGTGACGCGGACCTGTCGTAAACCTTTGTATTTCCAAAATTTCAACTCCCGTCAAAAAAGTAAAAAAAAAATCTAAGTATAGGTTCGCGATGGGTCTGCGTCGCGGCCCTGTCGCGCACCCTTACTATTTTCGGTTAAACTTGCGAAAATTATTTTTCGACCCGGTTGCTCCAAAATCAGGTCGAGACCACTTTTCCACCTAGTTTTTCTTGCTGATCGCAAATTCGATCTCGATTTTTCATCCGAGTTTGGGAAGATGCATTATGCACATGATTACGTTCTAGGGGCATTTTGATAATTTTACGGAGTTTTACAGTCTACTTAAATTTACTGTGTCATTTCTATTAATTATTATTTAGAACCGAGCATTTCAACTACCTACTGCAGCTAATTTTTTACGTTATTTCTATTAAATATTATTTAATTATTTCTTCATTAACTTAAAATGAAATTACAATAATGTGTCTACTTAATTTTGCTGTTGCTATTGAAATGTCTACTTAAATTTACTATGTCACTTCTATTAAATTATTATTTAAACTATTATTTAGAGCCGAGCATTTCAGCTACCTGTTGCAGCTGCTTGAAGCAGGCAAGTGTCTACAACATGTTTGCTTAGTGTTACGGTGGCTATTAAAATATATGGTTAATTTTACTGTATCATTTCTATTAATTATTGTTTAATTATTTCTTCATCTACTTCAATTATGAAATACAATAATGTATCTACTTAATTTTCCTATGGCTACTAAAATGTCTACCTAATTTTACTATGTAATTTCTATTAATTACTATTAACAAGAAAGAAAGATAACATCCATTGGGCCCATGCAACGCACGGTCTTCAGAGACTAGTTCTCTTATATAATAAGCCGCTAGTTGAGTAACTTAGGATCGTCGTGTCTAGTTCAGCTGCTTCAAGTAGGCAGCTGAAGCAGACAAGTGACTATTGAGCTTTTTGACTTGATAGTTCAAGCCTGATATCTTAAATCCAACGTTCCTATCTTGAACCTCAACAACGTAAATATTTTTACGTCATTTCTATTAACTATTATTTAATTATTACTTACTCAACTTCAATTGAAATTATAACTGCGTATCTACTTAATTTTGCGGTGGTTATTAAGGTATCTACTTAAATTTACTATGTCATTTCTATTTATTATTATTATTTAAATTATTGTTTAGAGCTGAGCATCAGCTGCCTGCTACAGCTGCTTGAAGCAGGCAGGTGACTACAACATGCCTATTTAGTTGTATGATGGCTATTAAAGTGTCTGCTTAATTTTACTGTATCATTTCTGTTAATTATTGTTTAATTATTTCTTCATCTACTTCAACTATGAAATTACAATAATATGTCTACATAATTTTACTATGTCATTTCTATTAATTACTATTAATAAGAAAGAAAAGTAATATCTATTGGGCTCGTGCAACGCATGGTCTTCAGCGACTAATAGTTATAAATGTGAGGAAGGAAGCGTGATTTTTGACTTTTGCTTCTAATGGAATTAGAAAAAAGCAATAAATAAATTACTAATATATTATAACTAAGATAAGATGAAGTTAACTACGTATAGTTTTATATTGTCTATATAATTTAGGACATTAATTTGTGTCAATTACCAAAATTAAGTAGTTTTAATTGCTATATATTTTAGACAATTTCACAAATATTTCTCACTGTCTATTATTTTTTTAGCACTAAATCATACTTATCATGGCCACCACAAACTTCTCCTTTCCATCGGTTCTACTATTTTGCTTTGTTTTGTTTTCTTTGCTGTCTATTCATCAATGTATGTTGATATTCATTTTTTTTAATCTTTACTATATTATTTTTATGGATATTTTCTACGAAAAAATTGAGATTCTTGATGGAAAATTCAAATTTTGAATGAAATTTTCAATTAAAATCAAAAGCAAGGGGCTTGCCTTCTGGGTCAAGCTCGTCGCATTGAGCTTGTCCAGTGCGAGTTACGTCTTCTATGTGGTTTGCGAGTTATTGCATAGAAACGCAAGTTTACCCTGTGCACACCCAAAGGGTAGCGAGCGGGTTCCCCTTGATTGAAACTTACCAAGTTTACCCTGTGTACACCCAAAGGGTAGCGAGCGGGTTCCCCTTGATTGAAACTTACAAATTTTATGTTTTGTCAAATTTTATATATTTTCCTTTTGTTGAAATGCAGGTGACGGAAGTATAAGGGCAGGAACAAAGTCAATTGATCCATGTGTCCAAACCAATGATAAACCAGAATGGTGTTACAAATTGTTTCAGGCAATCAAATGCTTTGATTCAATTGATGCATGTCATGCAGTATGTTTTTAGCAATAAGTAACTTTAATTTGAGATTTATTCTCAATAATTAGAATTCTATACTTTTTGTGATGTAAAAGAACTTGATTATCATTTATTAAGTTCTAGTATTACTATAAGCTTTGAGCTATGTTAAATGAAATATATTTCTCTTGTTCAAATCAAAGTATGAAATGGCATGATAAGAATTTTAATTTCTACTCTTGCAACGTTGTCTTTGAGACATGAAACTTCAAAGAATAAGAACGACGTTTTTAACAACGTTGTCTCCTGTTCAAACCAAAGCAAATGACCACAAGGTCCAAAAGAGAACTGCAAAAGAGGTTTAAAAAAAAGGCAGCAAAGGTACACAGTGACGTTCAAAAGGTTCCACAGCGAGCACCTGCACCAGCTAATGACAAATCGAAAAATAAATTTAAAAAACACTCTCTTTTATAATAAAATTAATTATTGAGGTTTACTGTATTTTTCCGGTGTTTTCAAAAATGTGTTACTTTATCTCTTTCATTTTATGTGACACCGATAACATCAATCAAGATTCTACTTTTCTCTGAATGGCTTGACATATGATGTAGTACAACAACAACAACAATAATAATATATCCGGTGAAAATTCCACAAGTGGGGTCTGGGTAAGGTAAAATGTACGTAGACCTTACTACTACCTCATAGAGATATAGAGGTTGTTTCCAAAAGACCCTCATATAAAAAAATCATCCTCAAAAGTAGAAAACACTAGATATGAAATGACTAGAATAGACAATAAATGAAAATACATAGAAACAATAAAAATAGCAAAATAAATGATGAACAATAACAATACAATATATAACGATATGACTATTAACTTACTATAATACAAGGTCTGACATCATCCTACCCCTATTAGCATTCTAACCCTGATACGCGACCTCCACTCCTTTAGTAAGCAAAATAAAAGAAAATTCACTTTTACATTGAAGAGATTGCTATTTTCTAAATGGTTAAAAGAAAAGGGAAGATTGAATAATTACAAATGTGTTTAAAACGAAGCCTTTTTTGCTGGATTTAAAACGTTTATGTATTTGGTAATACACATGTGTTCATAGTCAGGGGCGGACCCACGTGTTGGGTTTCGGGTGCTCGAGCATCCACTGACTCCGAAAAAATTTTTGTGTATCCATATAGAAAATATGAAAAAATGGTATAAATATAAGGTTAAGCACCCACTAAACAAGAAGTTTTGTGGGTGCAGTGGTTCTCCATGATGTCTTAAAGTTCAGGATGAGTTGCTAGACTCGGTTCAAATCTCACTGGCAACAATTTTTTTTTCTTTGAGCACCCACAGTCCAGAAATTCCGAATCCGTCACTGTTCATAGTGATGGTTGTCAGGTTAAAGTATATTATTCAGAAATTTCATTTGCATTGCATTGATTTTGTTACGAGCTACTCTGAGTTGAGTATCCAATCATGAGGTCCTTTTTGTTATTTTACATATCGTACATTTCATATATTGATGCTATTTGGCGCTGTGTATTTTATGATATAAATTCAGATACTCAGGACAATAGAAGTTCAGTAGGACATCTTTCCATTAGCAGTTAGTGAGACCTCCTCGCTTTCAGAGGGCTTTAATGAGTTAGTTGTGTGCATATATTCTATAGTCATATCGACGTGGGTCTTGTTACGACACCTATCTTCAGTTAGTGGAGGCTTCATATATAGTCAAAGTTAGTGAGTCACTTTAGTCATTTGTATTCAAATGTTTCAAATATAATTATTATCATCAATGTTTTAAAGATTCATCTTATAAAGCTTCTGCATGCATGTTAAATTCTTCAGTTTAGTGAGTTAGCCTGATCAAGGATTCGTTTGGGACCAACAATAGCTTCTGAGTGCCCCGTCACATTTAGGGAGTAAGGTCGACATGTGATGGTCACGTTTAGGGAGTAGACTCGGAGCATGACATAACATACCTAATTTTTCTTACTCTAATAATTTTATTTTTATATTTTATAGGATCTAATAGTGGTAAAAATTAACTTTTATGCTTTGTCAAATTTTATGTATAAATTTTCTTTTGATAAAAACGGAGGTGATGAAAGTATGGATAGAAGTAAAATCAATAGAACTTTTGGTCTTTATTGATATTAATTAGTTTTTCTATTTTTTCTAAAGACTAACAACTTAGCCATTCCAAAAACTAAGAGTAATATGGAATTAATTCCATCTTTGACAGTTTACATGACTTTGTAGATTACTTATTAATGGCCTAAATAATCTTTTACCTTAATTTGACTCAACTTACATGAGTTGAAATATGAATTAGTTAGAAGAAAAATATTTAGAAAGAGATCTCATGAAATAGAAAATTTTATTTACTTTAGAGAAATAAAATGGGGAGGTAAGGCAAATAAAGTCAATACTTTAGTTCCTTACAAAAAATTTAGCTTTTATTCCTGTCAATTGAAGTGACATTTCGATTTGCAATTATGGTTATTCTCTTTCACACTTCTATAGAGATTCATTCACGTTTTAAAAATATGACATCGTTTATAATTTAAAAATATTTTTAATATTGTGCGATATTGTTAACTTTAACCATAGTTTGTACCAATTTTTCAATAATAAGGCTAAGTATATTACGTAATTATAAAGGCTAAGCATATTACGTAATTATAAATGTGAGGAAGGAAGCTTGATTTTGACTCATGCTTCTAATGGAATTAGAAAAAAGCAATAAATAAACTACTGATATATTATAACCAGATTAGATGAAATTAACTATGTATAATTTTGTATCATCTATATAATTTAGGACATAAAAATAATGTCATGACACCTTTTAAGTGCAAGGAACGCTATTGTTATTAAATTTCTCAATTTTTTAAAAAATTTTCTGTCATTTCAATTCAAAAGATTAAGATTTTGTTAGGATCACATACCAAACTAAAATACAACTTGTAATTAGAGCTATCGATACGGGATGGCCCACCTCATCCGAGCTACTCCATACCGAATTTGGAATTTAAGGGGTCAGGCTAGGCTGATCAATTTTTTTATGGGTCAGAAAACAACTAACTTAATCCATCAGTACATCGACTGCAAGTCTTGTCGCGTCGGCCCACATTTTTAGAAGTATATTTTTTAATAAACTTTTAAATTAAATTATAATTTAAAAATATTAAAATAAATAGCAATAGGATAACATCACATGGTATTAGTGTTATTATTACATATTATAAAAACATAATTTGTATGCTCCTATTAATAGAACAATAGTCACCCTCATTCCAAAAGTGCAGCATCCTAGTTCCATAAAAGAATTCAGGCCAATTTCCTGTTGCCCATCCTATACAAGTTAATTTCCAAGATGCTTACTCATAGACTGAAAAATGTTATGGAGTATTTAGTGGATTCTAGCCAAGCAGCTTTTGTACCAGGTAGGATACTCAATGATAATGTTATCTTAAGCCATGAACTCGTTAAAGGATATAGGAGGAAAGAGATTTCATCCAGATGCATGTTCAAAACTGATATGCAAAAAGATGATTCTATTGAATGAAATTTCTTGGAGGAAGTACTTATAGGTCTGCAGTTCCCAACTATGTTTGTAAACTGGATCATGACTTATGTTAGAACTGTGTCCTATTCTATAATGATCAATGGGGCCCCAAGCAAAGCTTTTAAGGTAAGAAGAGGGGTGAGATAGGGAGACTCATTATCCCATACTTATTTGTTCTTACAATGGAATACCTCATCAGACTCCTGAAAACACTGAGATGCACAAAGAAGTTTAGATTCCATCCTAGGTGTCAAAAACAACAAATTATTCAGCTAAAATTTGCTGATGATTTGTAGTTATTTAGCAAAGGTGATTTTGAGTCTGCAGGCAATATGTACAAATGCTTTCAAGAGTTTTCGAAGGTATCTGGACTCATAGCAAATCAAAGTAAGAATAATATATACTTTGGAGTAAATGAAGACATTCAGCTGAAGATTCTACAATATACAGGATTCAAAAAGGGGGAACTGCCTTTAAGATACTTGGGAACCCCATTGAGTACAAAGAAGATTTCAATTAACCAGTCGCAACGACTTATAGATAAGATGTTGGGCTGAGTCAATTCATGGACAAAAAAATTCTTGTCCTATGCAGGAAGGCTATAATTAGTACAAGGTGTGCTAACATCAATACTTCTGATCACAAGCAATGCTTATACCAAAGAATGTACTACAACAGGTGAAAACTATTTGCAAAAGATTTATTTGGATAGGTGCGGCTCAACACAAAGGAAAGACACTTATAGCATGGGACAAGATCTACAGGCCTAAAACAACAGGTAGTTTGAACATCATAGACCTACAACAATGGAATAAAGCAGCTATTCTGAAGCAACTATGGAACCTAGCCAAGAAAAAAGACAAACTATGGATAACTTGGATTCATATATATTATTTAAAGGGTAGGAAACCTTGTAAAGTACAGACTACAAAAGCATCCTGGATGGTAAGGAAAATACTACAAGCAAGACAATGGCTTGATAAGAGGGAACTCGACAAATCAGATATTCTGGAAGTTAATTCCTTCAGTATCAAAGCAGTGTATAGGAAGATCAGAGGGGATTTTAACAAAGTACCATAGAGAAGGCTAATATGTAACAAACAAGGAAGTCCCAAATGGTTGTTCATCCTTTACTTAACAATATAAGGAAGATTGTATACATCCTTAACTTGATTATCATTTATTAAGTTCTAGTATTACTATAAGTTTTGTGCTACATTGAACCACAAAAATGAAATATATTTCTCTTGTTCAAACCAAAATGTAAAAAAAAATGGCATGACAAGAATTTTAATTTCTACTCTTGCAGTGTTATCTTTGAGACATGAAACTCCGAAGAATGTAGTAATATAAAACGGATACCTCTAAACTATTATGGAAAATTGTGTATTGATTTTTGATATATGGTCATGGATAGGGACTTCAATCTATGTGGGAGTAGACAAAGACATTACCAAGTGGTTCAAGACATTAGATTGTGAATCCTATTATTATAAACGGACCAAATTAGTGAACTAACTTTTAGTGTCATTATAACCTTTTCATAGATTGGTAACGTTTTACACATGGTCTCTCTTTTGATTCTCATAAATTAAACCAAATTACCTCACAGAGATGACAAAGATGCAGATGTGACTTGACAATATTTACTCCCTATTCGGTAAACCAAGAGACAACCAAGAGGTCCAGGACCAGACATACAACTAATACTATAAGGTAGGAAGAAGCTAAAGATTGAAAAGCAAAGCCAACTAATACTATATATACATCGTCGGAATATCAGAGAGGATTATTTCATAGTATTATGCTAATGTCAACATGATGGCGTAGGTGAAACAAAAAGGAAAAAGTGGGATAAGAAGATTCATCATTTAAATTTTGTAAAAAAAAAAAAAAGAATCCTTGTTCAACTTTAAGAAGTTGTTTGTACCATGCAGGAGATTTGTATTATATACTTATATATATATATATATATATATATATATAAGTATATAAAACACAC
>JAABOM020031101.1:0-17390 GCA_011800125.2 Solanum clarkiae
AATAATAATAATAATTAAAAAATAAAAAATCTGTTAGTTTTAACGTAGAAATAGATCAAACAGATAGACTGAGGATATTTTTAACCCAATAGGTGGATGAAGGGTATATTTGAATCTTTTCGAATAATCTAGGGGTGTTTTTGGCCCTTTTCCGAAAATTATATTTAATTATACTCAAGCATAAAAATTGTTTTAAATACAACATCAATAATATAGTCAGTGAAATTTCACAAGTGAAACATAGAGAGGGTGAAATGTATACACATCTTACCATTATCTCATAGAGAGACGGTTTCTCAAACTTATTTTATATATTATCCAAAAATGTAATCAAACATACCTTATTTTTATTTCTAACTATATAAGTTTCAAATAAAATGATTAAAAATATTTGATTTTTTTTTAAAAAAAAAAAGTGCATTGTACGACAAAAACGGAGGGACCAAAACTATTTACACCAAGCAAAAATACACCATTGCTGCACTAACCAGTTTACAAGTTGCAGGGTGAGACGTGAGAGGTAACGAATATCCAATAAAATTAATTTAGATGTGTAAAAACTAGTTTGGACATTAAAAAAAAATTAAAATTAAATTAAAAAAAAAGAAATAGTATTTGCTAGATTGCTCTTTTGACTTCCAGAAGGTTGATGTTATGTGTAGCATGTGTGTAAATCTACTTGTGAGCAAGACACTACTTATTTTTGTATAAATCTAAAAATAGAAATATTATTCTATGGACTGAAAAAAAATAATATTTTATTTATTTTGATTTATGTGCAGATATTCGATTTAGTATGTGACTAAAAAATAACAATAAATTTTTAAAAGGAAAAATTACAACAAAAAAAAAATGATTTTAGAGTGTTGAGTCAAGTGAAGTTTTGATGATGACCTCTGAAACATGAAACATGTTGATTGATGAGGTTCTTCATTAGACTGTCTCTAAGACGTAAAGACAAGATGTCACTATGTGCGGAACGGATAAAACACTTGAAGATAAGAATGCACCATCAAAGTAGGAAGTTAGTTCAAAAGATACATGCTATCAAAGGAGTTGGGGTGAAGGAGTTTCAAGCGCAGAAGAACTCTACTGAAAGAGAAGGCGTGAACTAAGGAGTTTCAACTGGAAAAGAACTCCTTAGGAACTTGATTAAAAAGGCAAAGAAGATTCAAAGTTAGTTATCAAGACAAAAAGCAAGAAAAAGAGTCAATCAAGTTTTTAGAGTCTTGAATCATTTGATGAACTGTGTCATTGGTCTAGTATGAGTGTAGAAAACTGTTTCATTGTTTAAGTTGAGCCTAGGAAGTACTTTCATTGTTCTTATTGAGTTGTGTTATTTTACTTAGCTCAGTGATCTATAAATTGAGATTGGGTACTGTCTTCAAGTTGTGGGCAACTCGAACACGTGAGGAACATAAGCCTAGGGAGGTTTATGTGTAGTTAGATTTCATTTTGAAGTTTGTTGTGTCATAGATTACTAGAATCTTGTAATCTTTTGTTGAGACTCATTTTGATTTAGTGAAATTGGGGAAAATTCCTGTAGAGATATAGGTCGTGGTTTTTCACTTTTTGTGAGACGGATATTTCCACGTAAAAATATTGTGTCATCTTCTGTTTTTACTTTCGGAAAACACGTCTGCAAATTTGGTTCTTCGATTAGGCAAATCCATAGGTTGTGCAAATCTAACACAGTGCCTTTATTACACTCTAGTGATAGGCCCTATTTTATTTACAAAGTTAAATTTTTATTTACAAAATAATACATGTCAACTAATATTATTGTACATTTTTTTATTTTAATATCCATATATTATTCTAGGGATTTATTTAGTAGTTGTTAAAAATTTTATTTTTGTAATAGGCTTTTTCTGACTTGATTACTGTTGGAAGTAACCTTTCACCATATCTCTCTTTAGTTTTTTCATTAATCATAAGACATATTAGTTTCTCTTATTACACACCATCATTCATTTTTTTTTTTTTTTTGCTTTCTTCGTCTTGTTTGCAACCATTGTTGGAAACACCATTTAAGTTTTTTTTTTTTGGTTTCGTTTTGTTGACAGCCATTGTTGGAAACATCTTCATACCAGATTTTTCTTTAATTTTTTTCGTGCATTATAGTATAACCATGTCTAAATCTACTTCTCAAAAAATTCCAACTCGTAAAAGCCCTAGGTTTAATCAGGAGTCGATTTTCTTGGATTTGACCCCTGTGTGGTTGTTCAAGACCAAGTTTCATCCTCTATACTTTTACCCCATCTCCCCAAAGAATAAATCAGTCTTGGGGGACACCAATAGTTGTAAGAGTAAATCACCAAAGAATCATCCATCTAAATCTGTCAAAGGGAAGGAGAAAATATTATTCGAAACACAACAATTTAACCTCCTCCACGACAGTGACTTTAAACGAATTACCAATTTTAAAAAAAAGACTCTGCATCAACAAAGAGGGTAAAAACAGCGTAGTTAAATCCAAGGTAGTTTTTATTCCTTTTTGTTTCTTAATAGAAATCTCCTAATTTGTTTGTTTTATTGATGCATGTGGCACCAGTGTTTTTTGTAGAAATCTTGTAATTTGTTTGTTATAACTTTTTGGTCAGTTTTTAGACGTTATGTTGTATAAAGCAATTGAAACAACATATAGTAGGAATGTTGCCTTTTTTGTTATAGTGTTGCTTTCTGTTGTAGTTTTAATGCATTTTTTTCATTTTTTATTGTACATGTGTTATGTTGGTTTTAATGTTGGTTCCTGCTCTAATTGTTTGGTCTTTATTTTGGTCATATCTTTGTTTTTATATTCATTATTCATGTTAGGAGGTTACTCGTGAGGAAGCTACTGAAACACCCCTCATGTGCTTCGAATGTCCCATAATCATAATTTTGGTATATCTCAAAATTCGTGCATAATTTCAGAAATTTGACTTAATATTCTTGATCAGGGGACAAAATTGAGTGGGAAATAGGTATAACTCGTATTTTAGAAGACCCATAACAAAAAATAATTTTCGCTAATTTTTTGATTTCTAGTGTGCATCCGCGCCCAAGGCGCAACACGGCCTGGGCGTGGACTAGCACAAACTGGTCTCCGCGTTTGATCCGCATCGTGGACTGGATGCGGACCAATGTAAGTTTTTCTTTAATTTCTTATTTCGTCCAGGGGCATTTGGGTAATAACTCATGCCCATTTAAACGTGAAACCTTCCATACTTAGTCATTTTTCAACTCTAGAATTCACAAAACCCTCTCTAAAACCTCTCCAAGACTTTATCAAATCTCTCATTCAGATTCAAGGATTACAAGCTCAATTTGAAACTTAAGAACCCATCTCAAGCTTCAAGTTTCCTTCAAGTTCTTTTTAAGAAATTCAAGGATTAAGGTATGTAGGTCTTCAACTATGGATCCTTTCACCCATGGAGCTCAATCTTCTCTTCTTATGAAAATTCCATGATTTCGAGTTGTACTACTCATGGGTATCTCTTATTATGAATGTAAATAATATTGGGTTTTATTAAGTATTAATTGGTTATGCCTGAATATCCATTTTGATCTCATACCATGAATTGATTTATATCTATTAAAGTTATGCATAATGTGAACTTTAAAAACTATGAACTATTGTGAAATTTACGATAAATTCCAAGATACCCTAAATGAGGGGTTTTACTGCAATATCGGTGGATTGATTTGAATTGAGTTTTCTCTTCTTGTTTTACTCTTGAGATGCATGATTTTGAACAAGTATCATGAACTCATCATGTGTTTGATGAAATTATATGATAAGGATTCTCAAGTTATTGATGAGCTATTGTATGATTTTACAAGTTAAGTGTTTCAAGATAATTATGGGTTCCCCAGTATGCATTGAAATCATAATAAGGCTTTATGATCTACACGTGAACTATTGAGTTCTTATGCTAAGTTTTATTCTCTTGTGAATTGTGAAGCCTACTAGAAGGGGTCATGAACCGTGTTGTACTCATCACCCTCTAGTACAAGGCAAATATCCACATAAAGGGGTCATGAACCATTTTGTATATCTTACCCTCATGTACGACTTATTATGATAATTTATCTAATGTCTATGTGAAGAGGTCATGAACCATGTTGTAAGTCTTACCCTTATGTATGACATAATACCATGTTCTATCAGTTACCTACTAGAAGGGGTCATAACTCATGCTATACTCTCTACCCTCTAGTACAAGGTATTTGGATGAGCTAATCATATCAGTCTATTGTGTTGAACATGATATGCAAGAGAAATGTTTTACAAGCATATTTTATCATGAGCATTGATCATGAATGTCATACTGAGATTATATATCTATTGATTATGATTATGAATTATAAATATTATGGCTTATGTATTTGATGCATTGCACCCCATATACTTAGTACATTCCAAGTAACAATGCATATTCTATGCCTATATGATATTACCATGTAGGGATCAGAGCTCCTATCGATCATCCTCTTCCACATGGCTAGTTTGGTTCTTTGAAGAAAGCTTTGGTGAGTCCTTAACTCCGAGGACAACATCTACTTTTACTCATACTATGTTGAGACTTATTATTTATGAGGATACTTATTATTATGAGGGTGAACCCGGGAAATATCTTGGCCCCCGCTCCATTCTCTAGTAGAGGTGTTGTTGGATACTATGTTTGCATATGCTTATGAGCTTGACTTTCCTCATGTTTCTATGATTATGAAAACTTCCCTTAGTCCCGCTTCTCCTTTCTAATATTTGACTCTTGTAGTTGTTTATTTTTTCTTTCGCAACCAAGGATGTGTATAGGATATGCTAAAAGGCTTATTTCGGTTATCTCCGGTCTTCCAATTCGCCGTGTCACATCTAGGCCCTAGGCTTGGGTCATGACAAGCTTGGTATCAGAACACTATATTGTTAATGATCCTCAGAAGTTCAACACACAACATCAATCGAGTTATATTCATGATTGTGAAGCGCGCCACAACTATGATTAGGAGACTATGAGGAGTTTTAGGAAATATTTAACTTCTTCATGATCTATGTCGTGCTTTAGATGTAAATATAATGTTTCATCCCCTAGTGAATGCTCTTTTGCTCTTCTAGATCATGCCACTACCAAGAGAGAGACCAATGAGGGCCCCTACTCCCGAGGAGCATCCGGCTTATCCCGTTCCTCAAGCTCCTCAAGATGGAGGGGCTACCCAAGTTGAGTTCCAGAATGCTATCACTATGTTGGCCCATGCTATGACCAACCAATTGAATCAAGGAGGCCAAGCTCCTCAAGCTCCTACTCCGGCCTCAAGGGTGAGGGACTTCACAAGGATGAACCCTCCAGAGTTTCGTGGGTCCAAAGCAAAGGAAGATCCCCAAGAATTTATCAATGAAGTGTATAAGGAGATAGCTATTACGGGGGTGAATTAAGAAGAGAAGGCAGAAATAGCAGCCTATCAACTTAAAGGTGCGGCTCAAGTTCCATTTGCTCGATGGAAGTTAGAGAGGGGAAATCGTGATGCTATTTCTTGGGATGAGTTCAAAGTTACCTTTCTCAATCGGTTCTTCCCCGTTGAGTTGATAGAGGATAAAATGATGGAGTTTATGAATCTTAGTGTGAGGGAGTATGCCTTCAATTTCAACAAGCTCTCAAAGTATACTCCTCATTTGGTTGCCGATCCAAGATCAAGAATGAACAAGTTTGTGTCGAGGGTGTCCAACTTGGTAAATGAAGAGTATTTTACCGCAATGCTTTTAAGTTATATGGATTTGTATCGGCTCATGATATGTGCCAAACAACTTGAAAGGGAAAAACTTAGAAAGTGGAGAAGTGAGGAGTCCAAGAGGTCTTGATTTGAGGGTGGTTTCCAAGATGCCAAGGGTGGCCAGTTTCAACAAGGTCACAAATTTCAAGGCCAAGGGTCCTCTGGTGCTACCAACCAAAGATTTTCTAATGAAGGGGTGTCTAACTCAAGGTTTCAAGGTGGGAATAGTGGAGTGACTAATCCTAGGTGCTAAAAGTGTGGGTGAAGTCATAGTGGTAAATGCTTGAAGGATTCAAATGCGTGTTATGGGTGTGGGAGAGTAGGCTATAAGCTTGTTGATTTCTCTTATATTCAAAATAGGGTAAGGATGGTCGTCCTCAAGAGCAAGGTGGTGATGTTGATTAAAGGGCTCCGGGTGGCCAACAAGGGGGTGCTCCACGTCATAACAGGTTCTATGCGCTCCAAGGAAGGCAAGGAGTAGATGAGGTGCCCGATGTTGTTACCGATATGTTAAAGGTTTTTAATTATGATGTGTATGCATTGATAGATCTGGGTGCCACTCTTTCTTTCATTACTCCTTTTGTTGCCAATAAGCTTCATGTCCATTCCGAATTGTTGTGTGAACCTTATGAAGTATCTATCCTTGTTGGTGAGTCCATTATTGCTAAAAGAGTCTATAGAGATTTCCCTGTATTTATATTTTATAAAGTCTTGCCTTGTGGTTTTGTTGAACTTGACATAGTGGATTTTGATATTATTCTTAGGATGGATTGGTTACATGCATATCATGCTTCCATTGATTGTAGGACTTGTAAAGTTAGATTCCAATTCCCTAGTGAACCCGTCCTTGAGTGGGAAAGTTGCAATGTGGTGGTCAAAGGCAGATTCATTTCTTGTCTTAAAGCCAAACAATTGATTTCGAAGGGTTGAATTTACCATCTTGTAAGAGTCAGGGATGTTGAGTCTAAAGTCCTTCCAATATTGTCGGTTCCAGTGGTCAATGAGTTTCTTGATGTCTCTCCCAATGAACTTCCTAGTATTCCTACTGAAAGGAAAATAGACTTTTGTATAGACCTCTACCCTGATACACAACCTATTTCCATCCCCCTTACCGTATAGCTCAGGTGGAGTTGAAGGATCAATTGAGGGATTTCCTGGAGAAGGATTTCATAAGGCCTAACAAGTCACTTTGGGGTGCACTGGTGTTGTTTATAAAGAAAAAGGATAGTTCTCTTAAAATGTGCATTGATTACCGACAACTCAATAGAGTCACTACAAAGAATAAGTATCCTCTACCAAGGATAGATGATATTTTTGATCAACTACAAGGGGCTAGACACTTTTCTAAGATTGATTTTCAGCCCGAATACCACCAAGTTATGGTAAGGGAGTGTGATTATCCCAAGATGGCCTTTCAGGCTAGGTATGGGCACTTTGCATTTGTGGTAATGTCTTTTGGATTGACTACTACACCTACAATATTTATAGATCTCTTGAATAAGGTCTTTAAACCCTACCTTGATATGTTTGTGGTAGTCGTTATTGATAATATCTTGATTTATTCCCTGAGTGAGGAGGAACATGTGAATCACTTGAGGGTGGTGCTGCAAATCTTGAGGAATGAGAAGTTGTTTGCTCAATATGAAAAGTGTGAATTTTTGTTGAAAGAGGTTGCATTTCTAGGGCATGTGGTGATGGGTAATGGCATTAAAGTGGACTCTAAGAAGATGGAGGTGATAGGGAATTAGCCTAGGCCCTGGACTCCGATGGATATTAGGAGTCTCTTGGGTTTGGCGGGTTACTATCGGAGGTTTATGAATGGTTTCTCTTCTATTTCTTCCTCTATTATAAAGTTGACCCAAAATAAGGCAAAATTTATGTGGACCGATAAATATGAATAGAGTTTTCAAACTTTGAAAGACAATCTTATCTTTGCTCCTATTTTAGCTCTACTTGAAGGGCTAGAAGGTTTTGTGGTTTATTGTGATGCCTCAAGGAGTGGTTTGGGGTGTGTTTTGATGCAAAATGGCAAGGTTATAGCATGTGCCTCTAGGCAACTTAAGGTGCACTAACGAAATTATCCTACCCATGATCTTGAATTGATGGTGATGGTTTTTGCTTTGAAAATTCGGCGTCATTACTTATAAGGGGTTCAGGTGGATATATTTACTGACCACAAGAGTCTCCAATATGTGTTCACACAAAAAGATCTTAACTTGAGACAAAGAAGGTGGTTGGAACTCCTTAAGGATTACGACATAAGTGTGTACTATCAGCCCGACAAAGCTAATGTTATGGCCGATGCTCTAAGTAGAGTGTCCATGGATAGTTTAGCTCATGTTGATATTGGTAAAAAGGAGGTAGCTAGAGAAGTTCACCGGTTAGCTAAGTTTGGGGCTAGGTTGAATGAAGTTGAAAACGGTGGTGCAGTGGTTGTTGATGGTTCCAAATCTTCATTGATTGAGAAAGTCAAGTTAAAACAATATCTTGACCCTACCTTGCTAGAGTTGAAGGATTTGGTGAGGGATGGTAAGGTGGAGATTTTCTCCCAAGAAGGAGATGGTACCCTTAAGTACCAAGGTAGGTTGTGCGTGTCTAATGTTGACGACTTGAGGGAGTTGATTTTCATAGAGGCCCATAATTCATCCTATTCTACTCACCCCGACTCCACAAAAATGCATAGAGACTTGAGGGACGTGTATTGGTGGGGTAGTACGAAGAGGGATATTGTGAAGTTTGTAGCCGGTCATCACAATTTCCAACAAGTGAAAGCTGAACATCAAAGGTCGGGTGGCCTAGCCCAAGACATAGAAATTTCAACTTGGAAGTTGGAAGAGATCAATATAGATTTTGTGATTGGTTTGCCTAAGACTAGGAAACACTTTGATTTTATTTGGGTTATTGTGGATAGAATGACAAAGTCAGCTCACTTTCTACCAGTAAAAAATGACTTATGGTGCTGAAGATTATGGTGCCAAGTTTTATATTCATGAGTTTGTTAGATTTCATGGATTACCCTTGTCTATCAATTCGGATTGTGGTGCTCAATTCACTTCTCATTTTTGGAGGTCCTTCCAAAGGGGTCTTAGTACTAAGGTCAAACTTAACACGACTTTTCACCCTCAACCGGATGGCCAAGCCCAAAGGACTATCCAAACTCTTGAGGATATGCATAGATCTTGTATTTTGGAGTTCAAGGGTTGTTGGGATGAACATCTTCTACTTAGTTAGTTTGCCTACAACAATAGCTAATGATCTAGTATCAACATGGCTCCCTTTGAAGCTTTATATGGTAGGCATTGTAGGTCCCCAGTTGGGTAGTTTGATGTAGGGGAAATGGCTTTGTTAGGCCATGAGAAGGTGATGTTGATAAGGGAGAGATTGAAGATTGCTCAAAGTAGACAAAAGTCTTACTCCTGTGTGAGAAGAAAAGATCTTGAGTTTAATGTGGATGATTGGATTTACTTGAAGGTCTCCCCATGAAGGGTGTGGTCAGGTTTGGCAAGCAAGGGAAATTTTGAGCCCAAGGTTTGTGGGTCCTTATAGAATTGTGAGAAAAATTAGTAAGGTTGCCTATGAATTGGAGTTGCCTATGGATATGAACATGGTTCATCCGGTTTTTCATATGTCTATGTTGAGGAAATATGTTATTGACCCAAGTGCTATAGTGCCCTTAGAGGTCTTGGGCACTGTGGAAGATAATTTGACTCGATGGAAATATCGGATAGACAAGTGAAAAGGTTGAGAAACTAAGATGTAGCATTCGTCAAGGTCCTTTGGAGGAATCAACAAGTTAAAAAGTGCCACATTGGAAGCCGAAGCAAACATGAAAATGTGATACCCATACCTATTCCACTCTACTCAAGCCGAAGGTAATAACATAAGTTCCATCTATGACTTCAAGTCTTAAGTTTTGTCCCTCATGTCATTTTGCATCCATTTATGTTTATGGTAACAAGTGTATCGCGATTTTTGACATTCATGTTGAGATTTTTTTAAAATGATGTTTAAGTACATTTGTTGCATTCATGTCAGGCTGAAATCTTCATAATTACTTCTCTTACGCATGTTTCTTTGACATTCGGGGATGAATGTTCCCAAGGGGGAGATATTGACACCCCCCACGTCCTTCGAAATGTCCCATAATCGTAATTTTTAGATATCTCAAAATCTGTGCGTGATTTCAGAAATTGAACTTCATATTCTTGATCAGGGGGAAAAATTGAGTGGGAGATGGGTATAACCTAGATTTTAGAAGACCCGTAGTGAAAAATAATTTTTCGCTAATTGTTTTATTTTAAGTGTGCATCCATGCCCAAGGCGCAAGCGGCCTGCACGCGGACTACTACAAATTGGTCTCCGTGTTTGGTCTGCATTGCGAATTGGATGTGGACCAGTGTAAGTTTTTCCTCAATTTCTTGTTTCGTCCAGGGGCATTTGGGTAATGACCCAAATCCCATTGAAACGTGAAATCTTCTATACTTAGCCATTTTTTAACTCTAGAATTCACAAAACCCTCTCTAAAACCTCTCCAAGACTTTATCAAATATCTCATTCAAATTCAAGGATTTCAAGCTCAATTTGGAACTCAAGAACCCATCTCAAGCTTCAAGTATCCTCCAAGTTCATTTCAAGAAATTCAAGGTCTAATTTTTGTGGGTCTTCATCCATGGGTCCTTTCACCCATAGTGCCTAACCTTCTCTTAAGGAATTGTATGATTTCAAGTTGTACTTCTCATGGGTATCTCTTATTATGAATTATGAAAGTAAATTATGTTGGGTTTTATTAAGTATTGATTGGTTACGCATAAATACCTATTTTGATCTCACACCATGAATTGATTTATATATATTGAAGTTATGCATGAAGTGAACCTTGAAAACTATGAAACATTGTAAAATTTGAGATGAATCCCAAGATACCCTAAATGAGGGTTTTACTATTATATCGGTGGGTTGATTTGAATTAAATTTACTCTTCTTGTTTTAAACTTGAGTTGCATGATTTTGAACAAGTATCATGAACCCACCATGTGTTTGATGAAATTACATGACAAGGATTCTCAAGTCATTGATGAGTTATTGTATAATTCTACTAGTCAAGTGTTTCAAGATAATTATGGGCTCCCAAGCATGTATTGAAATCCTGATAAGTCTTTACGATCTATACGTGAACTATTGAGTTCTTATACTAAGTTTTATGCTCTTGTGAATTGTGAAACCTATTAGAAGGGGTTACGAACCATGTTGTACTCCTCACCCTCTAGTACAAGACAAATGTTGAAATTCCCCACACTTGCCTAGGAATTCATCCACAATCATAATTCCCTCATATCTCAAATCGGGGATATTTAAACACCCCTCTACATAGCTCGGAAAGATCCTATGATGCAGTATTTTTCAATGTCTCAAAATTCATGCATAATTTTACAAATCTGACTTCATATTCTTGTTCAGTGGGAAAACTTGTGTGGGGAACCGAGTACCTACAAGGTATACTTTGTCCGTGCCAAGAAAAATAATTTTGGTGAAACTTCGAAAAAAAAACAGTTGTTCACAATTGGTCCGCGATGCGGACCTAACGCGGACTAGCTCAAAAATTTCCAAAGTTTGCTCTTTTTAACTCAAGGGAAATTGGGTAATAATCCTATACCTTTAATCATGAAAATCCCTCATTGTTAAGATGTTTTGATCCCTAAAATCAACCAAAAACCTCTCAGATTTCTGTCTAATATTCATCAAGTTCTCTATCCATTCTCAAGGTTTTCAAGAAGTCTTGTTGGAATTCAAGAAAACCAATTCAACCCCTAAGTCCTCCTCAAGAATCAAGTGTCCCAATCTCTTTCCGGATCTAAGGATTTCATTCAAGCTTTAAGTCTCCATTTCAAATCTTCTTCAAGAAACTCTCCAAAGTCAAGGTATGTGGATTTTAACCATTGGCTCCTTTCACCCTTAGTGCCCAATCTTCCTTTTCATCAAAATTGTATGTTTTCAAGTCTTATTATCTATGAGTATCTTTCGATATGAATTTTGAATATAAACTATATTGGGGTATCATTAAAGTTTGATTGTTTAAGCATATTTTGAGCTATGGATCCATGATCTACTTTGAGATTTGATGAGGGGTTTTAAGGTATATTGCATAAGGGTATTACCAAGTATTGGTGAGTGGTCTTACATTGATTTTTCTTGCATAATTTCACTCTTGAATTGCATGGTTTTACACTAGTATTGCACACCCACCAAGTGTTTGATAAAATGTCTGGTTATGGTTTTTTTGAGGAATTGAAGGTCCAATGCATGTCTTATAAGTTGACTGACTATATGATGATGAAAGGAATATATATACATATATACATACATATGTATGTATGTATGCTTAAATCATGAAAAGCACCTATGACATTGCATCTGAATTTTTGGGCTCTCATGTTGTTATATTCTTGGGAATCCTTGATGTGTTATTAAGTCAATATGCTAAGGTTTATGTTCTTATGAATTGTGAAGCCTACTAGAACTAGTTATGAACTATGTAATGTGTTTACCCTCTTTTACAAGGCCGATTTCTAGATGTAGGGGTTATAACATATGTTGTACACCTTACCGTCATGTACGAATCAATGCTAGTCACTTACTCATGTCTACATGAAGGGGTTATGAACTATATTGTACTCCTTACCCTTTGGTTTTGAGGTTATGCAATGTACTCATATGAAGGGGTTATGAACTATGTGATACGCCTCACCCTCATATGCGATGTAAGACTATGTATTATCTCATGCACACATGTAGGGGTTATGACCTATGCTACCTTCTACCTTCATGTGCTATTCTTTATCTCATCTACTACCCATTACCTACTAGAAGGGTTATGAATCTTGCTATATCCCTCACCCTCTAGTATAAGTTATTTGGATGATCTAAGTATGTCACTTTATTGGGTTAAACAAGCTATGTAAGAATGGTTATTTTGAAGCATGTTTTACTTCAAGTATTGTTCATACATGCCATGTTGCTAATATATTATCTCTTGCTATGATTATGTGTTTTGATTATATTGCTTATCTCTTGTTGCATTGTATCCTATATACTTAGTACATTCAAATGTACTAGCACATACCTACGCCTACATGATATTACCATGTAGGTATCAGAGCCCCTATTTGATTCTTCTCCTTGTGGATAGGCGGATTGTCCAAGTTAGCTTTTGGCGAGTCCTCTTATTCGGGACAATATTTATTCTCTCTCATGCTTATGTTTTGATTATATCTTGTATATTTTGATTACCTATTGTCATTACTATGAGGGTGAGCCCGGTTGCTTCTCTTGTCCCTCGCTAAGTTCTATGTTTAGAGGTGTTGTTGGATATGTCTTGTACAATGCTATAAACTTTGACTCTCTCTTAACTCTTTTTGCTAATGAGATGAAAGATCTCCCTTAACCCCAGTTATCCCTAATGATCTCTTGTTATTATTTCAATGCTTCCATGACAAAGGATATGTAATGATATGCTAAGAGTCTTGCTTGGGGTCCCTTTTGGATTTCTCTTGTGTGTGTCACATTTAGGCCCTAGGCTTAGGTCGTGACAAACTTGGTATTGGAGCACTAGGTTGCTAGGTCCTTGGCGCCCAACACACCACGTCAATTAAAGTATTATTTATGGTTGTGTTGTACACCACAACTATGAGCAAGAGGCTATAAGACATTTTAGGAAATGTTTCCTTTCTTCATGTTCTAAGTCGTTCTATAGAGTTGAAGTAAGCTCTCCCCCCCAACAATTGTTCTTCGCCATGCTAGTTGATTATGCCCAACATAAGAGGAAGAAGAGCCCGCATTCTCGAGGGACAACCAGCTTACGATGAGCTTCTAGATGCTCTCACCTTGCTATTCAAGATATGTCCCATCAAGTTAATCAAGGGACACAAGCCTCTCATGCTCTTACTCCGGCATCTCGGGAGAGAGACTTCATGAGAATGAACCCACCGGAGTTTTATGGGTCAAAGGTGGATGAGGACCGACAAGAGTTTATTGATGGGATTTATAAGGTATTGGCCATCATGGGTATTAGATCAAAAGATAAGGCAGAGTTGGCAGCTCACCAACTCAAGGGGATAGCACAAATATGGTTACTCAATGGAAGGAGGGCAAGGGAAACAAAAATATTGTTATATATGAGGAATTAAAGGCTGTTTTTCTTAATCGGTTCTTCCCTCTTGAGGTTAGGGAGGCCAAGATGGTAGACTTTATGAATTTAAAGAAAGGATCAATGAATGTGAGGGAGTATGCCCTCGAGTTCAACCAACTCTCTAAGTATGCTCCTCACTTGATTGCCAACCCAGGGGCTAGAATGAACAAGTTCGTTATGGGTGTCTCCGATTTGGTGAGTGAAGAATGCCAGTCTGCTATGTTGATTAATGATATGGATTTTTCCCACCTCATGACTTATTCCTAATAACTGGAGGGTGAGAATCTTGGGAAGAAGAGAAGTGGAGAGTCCAAGAGGGCTCAGTTTGAGGATGATCGGTTCCGACAAGGTATTGAGTTTCAAGGCCAAGGGTCTTCTAGTTCTCCACACAAGAGGCTTGAAATGGAAGGAATGGATAAACCAAGGTTCCAAGGAGGCAATGGTGCAATAAGTTTTCTAAATTGCCAAAAATGTGAAGAATTTCTTATGGCAAATTCTTAAAGAATTCAAGTACGTGTTACAAGTGTGGAAGAGTATGTCACAAGCCTATTGATTGCCCTTATATCTGGAACAAGGGCAAGGAAGGTCGTCCTCAAGTTCAAGGTGGTCATGTGAATCAAGAGGCCCAAGGTGGGTATATTGATCAAGGAGGTGCTCCAAGACATAATCATTTCTATGCTCTTCAAAGGAGGTAAGGGGTGGATGAGGTGCCCAATGTTGCTACCGATATATTAAAGTTTCCTTTTGTTGCCAGTAGGCTTCATGTGTGTTCCAGATTGTTATGCTGACTTTTGGTGTCTATCCCATTGTGATTCTATTGTTGCTAGAAAAAGTCTATGGAAATTGTCAATGGTCATGTTGCATTTAGGTCTTGACTTATGGTTTTGTTAGATTAGATGTGATGGATTTTGGTGTTATTCTTGTGATGGATTAGTTACATGCATATTGTGTCTCGATTGGTTGTAGAACCCATAGGGTCAAATTCCAATTCCCTATTAAACCCGTCTTTGAGTGGTAGCGAACGGGTAAGTTCATTTCTTGTCTTAATGTACAATTGGTCTCTAAGGGTTGCCTTTATCATCTTATAATAGTTAGGGGTGTTGAATCTAAGTCATTTCTATTGAGTTGTTCCAGTGATAGATGGGTACTTGATGTTCTTTTCAATATTGTTAATTTGGGAGTAGTGCCTTTGGATTTGGCTAATGCACCAGCTATGTCTATAGGCTTCATGAATAGGGTCTTTAATCTCTACCTTTATTTTGTTTGTGGTGGTCCTTGGTGGTGGTATGTTGGTTCATTCCAGGAGGTGAGGGAGAGCTTGGGGATCATTTGAGGGTGATATTGTGAATGTTGATGCATATGGAGTTGCTTGTGAATTATGGGAAGTGGGAATCTTGGGGTATGAGAGGTTATGTGCTAAATATGGTAAGTGTGAATTGTGGGTAACGAGAAGGTGGCTAGGACTCCTTAATGATTATGATATGAGTATGCATTATCACCCCGGTAAGGCTAATGTTGTGGTCGATGCTTTAAGTAGAGTATCTAAGGGTAGCCTAGCATATGTTGATGATGGTGACAAAGAGGTGACTAGAGAAGTCTATCGATTGGCTAGATTGGGGGTTAGGTTGGAGGAAGTTGAGAATGGTAGTGTAGTATTCTTGATGGTTCTGACTCTTCTTTGGTTGAAGAGGTCTAGTTTAGGCAAGGCCTTGATTCCACCTTATTAGAGTTAGAGGTTTTGGGTGAAGGATTGTAGAGTGGAGATTGTCTCCCAAGGGGGAGATGGTGGTTTATGGTACCAAGTGTACTATATGTGATTAAGGTTGACAATCGAGTTCATGGTTTAAGAGTCCTTATAGAATATTGAGAAAGATTGGTGAGGTTGCATACGAATGGGAGTTCCCTGTATACAGGGGTATGGTTCGTCCAGTTCTTCATGCTTCTAAGTTGAGGGGATGTGTTGGTGACTCTAGTACTACAGAACTCTTTGTGGTTCTGGGTATTGTGGAGGATGAGTTGACTTAAGAGAAGGTCCCGATGGAGGTATTAGATGGAAGGGTGGAAAAGTTGATTAGTAAAGATATGTTATTCGTCATGGCCCTTTGAAAGAATCGTGAAGTCTAAAGTGTCTCTCAGGGAGCCGGAGCGGGCATGGAGAAACAATATTCGTACCTATTTCATTCTATTTATGCTTATGATAACCCGTCAAGTCCTTTTATGATTTCAAGTCTCATGCTTCAGCCCTATGTCATTTACATTCATTCATGTTTATGGTTGACAAGTTCATAATGATTTTGACACTTATGCTAAGGTTTTGGAAATAGTGTTTTAAATGTGTTTGTTGCATTGTTGTTAGGCTGATTTGTTCATTATTACTCTTCTTATATATATTTGTTCGACATTCGGGGAAGAATGTTCCTAAGAGGGAGATATTGAAACGCCCCACACTTGCCTAGGAATGCCCCCACAATCGTAATTCCCTCATATATCAAATTGGGGATATTTAAACACCCATCTACGTAGCTCGGAAAGACCCTACGATGCAGTTTTTTTCAATATCTCAAAATCTATGCAAAATTTTGCAAATCTAACTTCATATTATTGTTCAGAGTGCAAAATTTTATGGGGAACGAGTACCTACAAGGTATACTTTGTTCATGCCAAAAAAATAATTTTTGGTGAAACTTCACAAAAAAATAGCTTTTCGCTACAAATGCGCGACTCGGACCTGACGCGGACCAGCTCAAAAGTTTTGAAGTTTGCTCTTTTTCACTCCAAGGCAATTGGATAATAACTTTATACCTATATATGCGAAAATCCCTCATTGTTAAGCTGTTTTGTTCCCTAAAAACCAGCCAAAAACCTCTCGAATTCCTCTCTAATCTTCATCAAATTCTCCATCCATTCTCAAGGTTTTCAAGAAGTCTTGTTGGAATTCAAGAAATTAAGTCAAGCCCCAAGTCCTCCTCAAGATGCAAGTGTCCCAATTTCTTTCCCGATCTAAGGATTTCATTCAATCTTCAAGTCTCCATTTCAAATCTTCTTCAAGAAACTCTCCAAAGTCAAGGTATGTGAGTTTCAGCCATTGGGTCATTTCACCCATGGTGCCCAATATTCCTTTTCATCAAACTTGCATGTTTTCATGTTGTATCATCTATGGGTATCTTTTGATATGAATTTTACATGTTTAAGCATGTTTTGAGTTGTGGGCCTGTGATCTACTTTGAGATTTGAAGAGGGGTTTTAATCTATATTGCATCAGAGTATTACCAAGTGTTGGTGGGTGATTTTACATTGATTTTTCTTGCATGATTTCACTCTTGAATTGCATGGTTTTACACTAGCATGGCATACCCACCAAGTGTTGATAAAATGTCCAGTTATGGTTTCTTGAGGAATTGAAGGTCCAATGTATGTTTGATGAGTTGAATGACTATTTGATGATGAAATGAAT
>JAABOM020031112.1:0-17390 GCA_011800125.2 Solanum clarkiae
CACCTCCTAATAGGATCATCGATACTCCTTCTCTGCACATGTCCAAACCATCGCAGTCTCGCTTCCCTCATCTTTTCTGCCACCGGGGCCACCTCTAGCTTATCTCGGATGGTCTCATTCCTAACCTTGTCACTCCTAGTGTGGCCACACATTCATCTCAGTATCCTCATCTCTGCGACATACATCTTCTGAATATGTGCCTTCTTAATTGGCCAACACTCCACTCCATATAATATTATATAAGCTCAATATGACATGCATGAGTATGATTTACTGAAAACTCACATGAAACATAACTTCCTTATATCATACATATGTGGGAGAAAACCATAACCAACATAGACCATGTGAGCTACTATATGGAATCCAATGATCTCCTTCCACTGGGAAAAGGTCAATGAACTCCTTCCATTGGGAGAAGGAGAATCTACTTACCAAGGTAGATATCCAAAACTTTGGCAACTTTGCAATTGCATCTTTGAGGAACACTATGGCTTACGTGGATCCACTAGCTTAACCATAGCCTACAAAGGTTCCTATGCCTCACTTGGTGCTAAGTCATTCCCACAGAATATATTTGAAAACATATGTATAATCATAATCATCATAAGCCTAAAAGCATAACCTTAACATCATATACATGTAGGAGCAGCTTATCTTAACTTAAGATCCACATGTAGGGATTGCCTATTTTAAAAAAGGATCTATCTTTAACATAACTTTGAGGGTTCAAAACGTCATAACTTTAACTTTCATAAACTTTCATAACTTTAAAATTGAACCATCATCTTTGGAGATAATGTCTCTTATTCATAATTTGATATGAAGATGAGATGAATTTCATGCATATGAACTTTAAATGATGCAGCTGAAAAGGACAATGCATCAAGATATTGAAATTCATCAATTTAAACCATTCTTAGACAACTCACCACAATCATACGTATCATCTTTCATTCTTGGACATAGAATTATGAAATTCATCTCATGAAATCATCAATTATATCATGACTTATAATAACATAACTTTCATAGCTTATAAACATAAGATAGCTTCATAATTGAAAAACCTTGACATTAAAACATTCATATTCATACATATCATAGATTGAGACCTCCCTTCTTTCGTAAAATATTCTTTCACATAGATTAGGTCAAAAACTTTGGGGTTCATGCTCAAAGACTTGAAATCATGAAATTTGTATATACATCATGCTTACATAAGATAAAATATAATCATTTAGAGCTATTCAAATCAACCTAACATGATTCTTGTAAAACTTAACTAGGATAAACATGAATTTCAACTCAGTATTCATCATAGGCCACAACATTATACTAATATACTTCATATAACAAGGAATGCATCATAACCTTCATAATTAAATAAATTCTTTTGAAACTTCACAATATACATAAACCTTAGACCAAAGTAAAATTGAAAAACTCAAGTATTGTGGAATGAAGGATATCACAAATCAAACCCAGATACCTTACTTGAAGATTGATAGAGAAATCATAGACTTTGAAGAAGAAAACTTGAAACCCTAGCTTTGCCTTCAATGGAGGACCTTTGGAGATTGATAGGATTTAGGTTTTGGGTTATAGAAGAATGGTTTAGGAATGAGGGTTAATGGGGTAGTATAAAACTAATATAGGGTATTTTAGGAGTCAAAATAACATAGCATTGGGTTTAAGATGTAAGGAAATGATGAAAAAACCTTTCATAAAAATTTATCGAATCAATCCACGAAGACTAGATCATGGGCTATAGATCAATATACGATACGTTTACGTATTGCAAACCAAATTCTAGAAACCATCCTACTAGGTCCCAAAACCACAAACCGTTTTCACAATCTATAAGACTTACCATGGGACGTAAAGCCCTACATAGTTCTATCCCACACTTAAACAAATTCCAGATTTCTAAGACCCCACTTACGACAACCTGCTACGAGCCATAACTTTGACATGAACAGTGAATTATCAAGTAAATTCATTAAGTATGATGAGGGTGAGGTGTTGGTGGATGAGACTTCGATTAAGCTAAAATGGCAAGTGTACTTTCATAAACTCTTAATGGAAAAAGGGACAAAGGTATTGATTTGGTACACTCTGATAGTTATCGAGATTTTGGTTATTGCAGGTGTTTTAGTGTTGAGGAAGTTAGACATGCTATTAGTAGTATCAATGGAGTGAGAGAGATCGAACCCAATGAGATTCTGATGCATTTTTGTAAGATCATGGTCAAGGACAGTATTCAATGGTTGACTAGATTGTTTAAAACTATTATGAAAACTTCTAATATGCCCGATGAATGGAGGAGGAATACAATGGTTGTATTGTACAAGAACAAGGGTGATATTTAAAACAATAACAATTACAGGGGTATCAAGTAGTTAAGCCACACTATGAAGATCTGTGAGAGAGTGGTGAACATGAAGGTGAGAAAATGAGTGACTATTTTAGATAATCAATTTGAATTTATGTCGGAGGTGTCGACTACTAAAGGAATCGATCTGCTTTTGGAGAGTAGTGAAGAAATACAGGGAGAGAAAGAGGGACCTTTATATGGTGTTCATTGACCTTGAGAAGGCCTATGACAAGGTCCCAGATGTGCTGTGGGGATTTCTAGAGGCGAAAGGTGTTCCTATGGTGTATATTATGGTGATATGGAACATTTATGATGAAGCCAAAACTCGTGTAAGAATGGTGGAAAGAGACTCAGAGTATTTTATTGTTGAGATAAGATTTCATCAAGGTTCTGTGTTTAACCCCTTTTTTTTGCCTTAGTAATGGATGAGCTAACATGGTTTATCCAGGAGGAGGTACCATGGTGTATGTTATTTTCAGATGATATATTACTGGTTGATGAGACTTGGGCTAAATTTAAATGATAGATTGAAGTGTAAATTCAATGTTGCGAGAGAGGAAGCAAACATTGAAGTGACATTTGCCACTCAACCTATTCCAAAAAGAGAGAAAACTTTAAGTATCTTAGGTGCATCATCTAGAGTAGTGGCAATATCGATGATGATGTCACACATCTAAAACGCCCCACATATGCTTCGAAAAGCTCCATAATCGTAATTTTCATATATCTCAAAATCTATGTGTGATATCAAAAATTTGACTTTATATTCTCGATCAGGAAAAAAAATTGAGTGGAAAATGGGTATAATTGAGATTTTAGAGGACCCATAGCAAAAAATAATTTTTGCTAAATTTTTGGAAAACAGTGGTTGTCCGCAGCGCGCCAAGGACGTGGACCAGTGTTAGTTTTTCATTGTTTTCCTATTTAGGCCAAGGGCATTAGTGTCATAGCCCCATGCCTATTTAAACGTGAAATGTCCCATACTTGGCCATTTTTCAAATCTATATCACCAAAAACTCTCTCTAAAACCTCTTTAAGACTCTATCAAATCTAAGGATTTCAACTCAATTTTGGGACTCAAGGATCCAATCCAAGCTTCAAGTTTCCTCCAAGATCATCTCAAGAAAATCCAAGTTTAACGATGTGGGTTTCATCCATTGGGTCCTTTCACCTATGGAGTCCAACCTTCCTATTTTATGAAAATTGTATGATTTCGAGTTGTATTACTTATGGGTATCTCTTATTTTGAATTATGAGCTAAATTATGTTGGGCTTTTATCAAGTATAAATTTATTATGCGTGAGTATCTATTTTCAAGTTCATTTCATGAGTCGATCTATGTCTATTGAGAATATGCTTGATTCAAGCTATGAAAAACTACGAATTATTGTGGTTTTGATGTGAAATTCATGACACCCAAGATGGAGTTTTACTATGATATTAGTGGGCTGATTTTAATTATTTTGAAATGCATTAATCTTACCATTTCATGATTCATACACTTAAATTTGCATGATTTAGAGTATGTGTCCTTATGTGCCTACCAAGTATTTGATAAAATATCATGATAAGAATTCTTAAGCCATTAATAGGCTATAGCAAGCTTTTACATGTCAAATGATTTCAAGATGATTGTAGGCTTTCAAGCATGTATTAGATTCATGAAATATCTATGATTTTACAAGTTACAAGTTAAGCCCTGTTTCAAGATTTTTACCTCTTATAAGCTATTCATGTTAAATCAAGGGTTCATGTATGATTATTTACTCTCATGTTCAAGTTAGGCTCACAAATAGAGGTCCAGAATGTTTCAAGAGATACTCATGTCATATTTCTATGTTTCTTACAAGTTACACAAGATATGATTATTTCAAGTATTTTGTGGGAGTCGATTTAGCACCGATTGAGCCTTAAGATGGGGGCTCGACTCAAGGGATCCTTATATAAAGTATTTTGTCTCTAGACTATGTGCCACCATAGGATGATTTATTATACCCTTGCTATACTAGTGGATCCATCTAGTGCACGTTATCACGTTTATCATATTTGGTTTAACTTGGCATGTAGACCATACCTAGCCGGGGGGGAGGGGGTGTCATGCCCGTTCACCTAGCCGGAAGGTGTCATGCCTATCCACCTGACTGAGAGGGTGTCATGCCTTGGATTCAAAGTTGTAGCTACATGGTCTATGTTGATTAAGTCTCCTCCCATATGCATTTAAGGTATATGTCTTGTGCAAGTTAAATATTTTACAAGAATGTTTACTTCAACCATTGATCATACATGACTGATTGTATTTATTGTCTATATCTTATGCATTTTGATTATATTGGCGTATATCTTTGTTGCATTACACCCTATATTCTTAGTAAATTCAAACGTACTAATGCATACTTTATGCCTATAAGATATTACTACGTAGGAATCGAAGTTCTATTTGATCATCCTCCTCCTCTATGTGGCTAGTTCGATCCTTTGAAGCAAGCTTTGGTGAGTCCTCAATTTCAAGGACAATATAACTTATCTCATGTTATGTTGAGACTTTTTCTCTATGTTGAATACTTATTACTATGGGGGGTGGGCGCAGGGAGCGACTTGGCCCCGACTTCATTCTAAATGTAGAGGTATTATTGGATATTGCGCAGGGAGCGACTTGGCCCCGACTTCATTCTAAATGTAGAGGTATTATTGGATATTATGTACTCATGCTATCGGGCTTGACTTGTATTATGTTTCTATGTTTATGAAGAATTGTTCCTTAGTCTCGATTCCCTTTTTTATATTCGAATCTTGTTTATGTTTATTTTACTTTTGCAACCAAGGATATGTGTATATTACAATCAAGAGGCTTGTTTGGGTTGTCTTCGGATTTCTCATTCACCGTGTCACATCTAGGCCCTAGGCTTGGGTCTTGACAACATCGTATTAGGGCGACATGATAAAATGGAGGCGTGCTTCTGTAGTATTGTGTGATAAAAAGATACTACCTAAACTTAAAGTCAAGTTTTACATAATAGAAGTTAGATTGTTTCTGCTATATGGAGTGGAGTGCTGGCTAATTAAAAACCCACATGTTCAGAAGATGCAGGTCATGGAGATGAGGATGTCGTGATGGATGTATGGACATACCAAGAGTGATAATATTAGAAATGAGACCATCTGGGGAAAGTAAGAGGTGTCCATTGTGACTGATAAGACGAGAGAAGCAAGATTGGCGATGGTTTAGACATGTGTAAAAAAGAAATACTGATGCTCCTATTAGGAGGTGCAAGAGTTTCAGTTTAGCGGTTACATGGAGGGGTAGAAGTAGATCGAAGAAGTATTGGTGGGAGGTGATCAGACAAGATATGTTGAAACTTCACCTCACCCAGGACATGACCTTAGATAGAAAGGAGTAGAGGTCACGTATTCAGTGGAAGGCTAATAGGATAGTAGGGGCAGGTTGATATATAACCTTGTGATATAGGAGGTTAGGAATAGTTATGTCCTTATTGAAACGCCCCAAAAATGCCTGAAAATGTACCTCGAAAATGCTCATAATCATAATTTCCATATATCTCAAAATTTGTACGTCATATTGAAAATCCGACTTCATATTCGTGATCATGCGGCAAACTTGAGTGGGAAATAGATATAACCCTGATTTAAGAGGACTCGTAGCGAAAAATCATTTTCACAAATTTACAATTCCTAGAGACGATCCACGCCCTGGGCAAGACGCGTCAGGGGTGCGGAGATGTACATTTTTTCCTTAGTTTCTTATTTTGGCCTAAGGCATTCGGGTCTTGGCCCCATGCCCACCTATTCATAAAAACACATATACTTAGTCATTTTTCAACTCTATATCACTCAAGACATTCTCAAAACCCTCTATAACACTTAACTAAATATTACATCCAAATTCAAGTGTCCCAAGTTTCATTCTAGATCTCAAAAACTCCATTCAAGCTTTAAGTCTCCTTCAAGTCTACATCAAGAAAAAACAAGTTTAAGGTATCCATTAGGTCCTTTCACCCATGGAGCCCAATCTCCACTTTTATGAAAACTGCATGTTTTCAAGTTGTATTATCTACAGTTATCTTGTATTATGTATTATGAATATAAATTATGTTGGAGTTTTATGAAGTGTTAATTAAATATGTATGTCTTTCTATTTCAAGCTTATACTATAAATGAGTTTTGTCTATGGAGACTATGCATATTTTGAGCTATGAAACTATGATATATTATGAGATTTGATGATGGATTTTAAGGTATCTTACATGAGGGTTTTACTATGTGTTGGTGGGTTGATTTACATTGAGTTCTCTTATATTATTTCACTCTTAAATTGCATGATTTTGAATTAGCATTGAACACCCATCAAATGTTTGATAAAATACCTTTTAAAGTATTCTTAAAGATATTGATGATCTATTGCATGATTTATGAATCAAGTGACCTCATGATAATTTTGGGCTTTCAAAGATGTATCGAATTCATGAAAATGTCTATGATGTATTAAATTCTGGATTAAGCCCTTTTCAAAGATTTTACCTCTTGTGAGTCTTTGATGTTGATGCAAGGGTAATGTTTGATGATGATCTATTCTTATGTTTTAAAATTAGGCTCACCATTAGAGGTCAAAGATGTTTAAAAGCTACTCATGTCATGATTCCATATTTTTTTCAAGTTATTAAAGTATGATTATTATAAGTATTCCATAGGATTAAACTTAGCACCGATGGATGTATGAATGGTTCTCTTTTCTCGAATTATGTACCAACATAGGATTATGATATACCGTTTCTATACTAGTGGATCCATTTAGTGCACTCTCTCTTGAGATTCTTCCCAAAATTGGTCGTGTTACCGTAAGGTGAGGTTTCTTATGAAATCCTTTTCGAAATGGGTCATGCTCCCATAAGGAGGGTTACTTCATACAAAATGGGTCATGTTCCCATAAGGTGAAGGATGGTTTACCTTGGCAAGTAGACCATCTCTTTATCGATGAAGGGTAATCATCGGGATTCCGAGTTGTAGCTCACTTGGTCTTATTCTTTATTAGTTGAGGTCTCTTCTCACACATGTATTATGTTCTATGCAAGTTGAATGATTTACAAGCATGTTTTACTTCAAGCATTAATCATGCATTTCATATTGAGATTATGCTTATACATTGCCTATTCCTGTACATTTTGACTATACTGGCTTATGTCTTGTTGCATTGTATCTTACATACTAGGTACATTCAAATGTACTAACACATACTTTATGCCTACATGATACCACCATGTAGGAGGACCGAAGCTCCTCTTGATCATTCTCCACATGGCTAGTGAGATTATTCGAAGAAAAGCTTGGTGAGTCCTCAAGTTCGGCGACACTATCTACTTTCTCTTGCTATTTCTAAGACTTCTTGATGTTAAACATATTATATTATGGGAGTGAGCCCGGAGAGTTTCTTGGCCCCTGCTCCAATCTATGTTTAGAGGTGTTGTTAGAACAATTGATGTACTTATGCTTTGAGCTTTGGCTCTTTATGCTTTATAAATGTCAAGACTTTCCTTTGTCCTTTTTTCCCTTATTTATATTCATGTTGTTGTTTACATTACTTCTGCGACCAAGAATGTGTAATTGATATACTAAGAGGCTTGTTTAGGTCCCTTCGGGTTCCCATTCGCCGTGTCACGCTAGGCCCTGGGCTTGGGTCATGACAAACTTGGTATCAGAGCACTAGGTTGTTAATGGTCCTTAGCATCGAACACACTGCACAGATTAGAGTTTTATTCATAGTTGTGAAGTTCACCACAACTATGAGTAAGAGGCTATGAGGCGTTTTAGGAAATGTTTCCCTTTGTCATGATTTATGTCGTGCTTTAGAAGTAAGGTAAGGCTTTTTTCTATAACGAATGTTCTTTCCTATTCTGGATCATGCCGATTCCAAGAGGAAGAAGAGCCCGTACACCCAAGGAGAAACCGGCTCCTCCCCCTCCTCAAGCTCCCAAGATGAGGGAGTGGCCCATGATGAGTTCTGAGATGCTATCACTATGTTAACCCATGCCATGATGAACCAAATCAGCCAAGGGGCCCAAGCCCCTCATGCTTCTACTCCGGCCTCAAAGGTGAGGGATTTTACTAGGATGAATCCACCGGAGTTCTATGTGTCCAAGATGGTTGAGGATCCCCAAGAATTCACTGATGAGTTGTATAAGGTGTTGTCCATTATGGGGGTTAATTCGGAGGAACAATCAGAGTTAGCAGCAAACTCAAAAAGGGGTGGCTCAAATATGGTTCACTCAATGGAAGATGAAGAAGGGGAATGGTGATGTTATCCCTTGGGAAGAATTCAAAGCGGCATTTCTCAACCAGTTCTTTCCTCTTGAGCTACGGGAGGCGAAGATGATAGAATTTATGAATCTAAAGCAAGGGTCTATGAGTGTGAGTGCCCTCAAGTTCAACCAACTCTCCAAGTATGCCCCATAATTAGTTGCCGAGCCAAGGTCAACGATAAACAAATTTGTGTCGGGTGTATCTGACTTGGTGACTAAAGAGTGCCGAACCGCCATGTTAGTAGGTGATATGGATTTGTCATGTCTTATGACCTATGCCGAGCGATTAGAGGGGGAAAACTTACAAAGAGAAGGGTTGGTGAGTATAACAGGGCTCGATTTGAAGGTGGATTCCAAGGTTCTAAAGGTGGCAGTTTCGTCAAGGCCATAAGTTCCAAGGCCAAGGGCCATCCAATGCTTCCAACAAGAGGTTTACCAATGAGAAAGTGCCTAATCAAAGATTCCAAGGTGGTAATGAGGGGGTGGCAAATCCTAGGTGTCATAAGTGTGGGAAAGGCCATAGTGGCCCATGTTTAAAGAACTCTAATGCTTGCTTTGGTTGTGGTGAATTGGGTCACAAAGTCATTAATTATCCTCGTGCTCAGCCCAAGGGTAGAGAGGGATGTCCACAAGGCCAAGGTGCAAATGCGGGTCAAAGGGGAAGAGGAGGCCAACAAAGGAGTGCACCAAGGCAAAATAGATTCTATGCTCTTTAAGGAAGACAGGTCATTGATGAGGCGTTCGATGTTGTTGCTGGTGTGTTAAAGGTTTTTGATTTTGATGTATACCATTGATAGACCCGAATGCCACTCTTTCTTTTATTACTTCTTTTGTTGCCAAAAAGCTTCATGTAACTCCCGAATTGTTGTGTGAATCTTATAAAGTGTCTACCCCTGTTGGTGAGTCCAATATTACTAAAAGAGTCTATACAAATTGTCCCGTTTTCATCTTGCATAAAATCTGGCCTAGTGATTTTGTTGAATTAGAGATGGTGGATTTTGATGTCATTCTTGGGATGGATTGGTTGCATGCATATTATGCTTCTATTAATTGTAGGACCCGTAGGGTTAAATTCTAATTCCTTAATGAACCCTTCCTTGAGTGGGAAAGTTGTGATGTGGTGGTCAAGGGTAGATTCATTTCTTGTCTTAAAGCCCAAAAGTTGATTTCTAAGGGGTGTCTCTATCATCTTGTGAGGGTTAGGGATGTTGAGTCCAAAGTCCTTCCTATAGAGTCAGTTCCGGTGGTTAATGAGTTTCTTGATGTCTTTTCTAATGAGCTTCCCTGTGTTCCTCCCGAAAGGCATATAGATTTTGGTATAGACCTCCTTCCCGATACTCAACCCATTTTTATTCCCCCTTACCGTATGGCCTTGGCGGAGTTGAAGAAGTTAAAGGAATAATTGAAGGATTTGTTGGAAAAGGGTTTTATAAGGCCTAGTAAATTACCCTGGGGTGCACCAGTGTTATTTGTGAAGAAAACAGAATGGCTCTCTTAGAATGTGCATTGATTACCGGCAACTTAATAATATCACCGTAAAGAACAAGTACCCTCTACCAAGGATTGATGACCCTTTTTATCAAGTTCAAGGGGTAGTCACTTTTCTAAGATTGATCTTTGGTCCGGGTATCAGTAAGTGAAAGTGAGGGAGTGTGACATTCCCAAGACAGCTTTCCGAACTAGGTGTGGGCACTTTGAGTTTGTGGTAATGATATGCCCAAATTTACACTCCAAATGGAATATTAAAGCGGTTGTTGATCAAATATAGAATGCAACCAGAGTTGAGGTCAATCCCAAAGGGAATGCGTGAGAATATATCTATTAGTACAGTTTCAGATATAATATATATTTCCGAAATAAAAGTGCATAAAGTAAATATGGGGGGTTTTGGTTTTTCAAACAAACTTACTAAAGAAAGCAATAAAGGAGTGCAAGAACGACTAGATTTCAATCAATTTATGCGAGGCTAGGATTGTGTTCCCCATGGCATCTAATGCGATAGTCGAATCTAGTGGTAAACTCGTTCATGATAAAAATATATAAGATCTAACAAGTTGTATAACATCTAATTCACCTCTCGGTCCCTCTTAGATGCATATCATTCATCACCTTTCGGTCTCAGATCCTATACGTACTAACCCTTGTTGTTAATCCCGGTACTCTCATCTTTCGATCTCAAGTACTTAGATTAGGTTAAAATCCTCGAATTCCCGTCGTAGAACTCTTTTCCTAATCAAAGCATCCCTTTCGGGCATGTAATGAATAAAGGCTTACACTAATGCGTTGACTCATCAAGGAAGAAATTATAATGAAGATTACTATGATATATATGCTAATTAATCCCGAGATTTACCCCATATTCGCCTATCTTATTGATTTGTCATGGTTTCCACAACTTTAGTTGTGGGTTTAGCCTAATATATTCAAGAAATAATCGCTACAATACAAGGAATTCATAATAGAAGACTTACTATTGAAGAATCGATGAATCCACAAGTTACAAGCATGAATTTGATAAGAAAAATCCTAAAATCTTGTGAAATCTCTAAGAAAATAATATTTTTCAATATTTTCTAGCTTTAGCCGTCTAAGATTCATTAAAAAATGAAATAAAATAACTATTTATATATAAAGAAAATCCAATCCTAATTAAAATAGAAAAAATTCATCGGCACGGACACGGGCCACCACATGGCCCGTGTGATGGTAGACGGACTGTCAGACGGTCCATCTGGCTATCATTAGCCTATACTTCGCCGCTCGTCACGTGCTGCTAAACGCTCAGGCAAACGTCCTGTGTGGAGGATGACGGTCTGTGAAACAGACCGTTTGTCGTGCCTTTGCCATTTTCGCTCAAATTCTTCCACACGGCTCCATGTCACGGGTCGTGATTGATCACACGGTCCATGACACACTCCGTACAACCTCCCTTGGCCTATTTTGGTGGCTTTTCAACAGTAATGCCTTCACGTCACTCTGACGGTGGGTTGCATGACCCGTGTGACGTCCCATGGTCCTTGACATGTACCGTGGGCCTTTCCTTCACTAAACAGCCACTGCTATCAGCTAAGCATGAGGCCACGATGGGCCTCATGCTCCATGTGGAAGCACACGAGCCGTGTATGCCCCCGTATGCCCACGCTTGTTTCCATTTTTGCTCCTCTTTGCACTCTTTTTCATCCTTTTTCTTTCTTACTCTCATTTCTTCCATGGGCTAGTCTTTTTCCTGAAAAACAACAAAAAAAACATTAAAATAAGAATTTTTCTTGAGAATGCGCAAAAATTCTTTGTTTAAAGCGTTATACAAGACGTATTTATATGACACATCAGGTAATGTCCTTCGGGTTGACTAATGCACCGAGTATATTCATGGATCTTATGAATAGGGTCTTTAAACCCTACCTTGACTTGTTTGTGGTAGTTTTTACTGATGATATCTTGATTTATTTCCTTAGTGAGAAGGAGCATGTGGATCACTTGAGGGTGGTATTGTGAATTTTGAGGGAGGAGAGATTGTATGCAAAATATGAGAAATGTGAGTTTTGGTTGAATGAGGTTGCTTTTATTGGGCATGTTGTGTCGGGGGATAGCATTAAGGTGGATCCTAAGAAAATGAAGGCGTTTAGAAATTGGCCTAGACCTTTGACTCAATCGGACATTAGAAGTTTCTTGGGTTTGGTGGGTTACTACTGGAGGTTTGTAAATGGTTTCTCTTCTATTGCTTCTCCTATGACTAAATTGACTCAAAAGAAGGAAAATTTTGTATGGATTGATGAGTGTGAAAAGAGTTTCCAGACCTTGAAAGAGAAGCTTGTCTCCGCTCCTATCTTGGCTCTAGTGGAAGGGTCGGAAGGATATATTGTATATTATGATGCCTCAAGAATTGGTTTGGGGTGTGTTTTGATGAAAAGTGGTAAGGTGATAACGTATGCCTCTAGACAACTTAAGATGCATGAGAAGAATTGTCTCTCCTATGATCTTCAATTGGTGGTCGTGGTATTTGCTTTGAAAATTTGGCATCTTGTATGGAGTTCAAGTTGATGTGTTCACCGACCACAAGAGTCTCCAATATGTGTTTAGCCAAAAAGATATTAACTTGAGACAAAAAAAGGTGGTCAGAGCTCCTTAAAGATTATGATATGAGTGTATGTTATCATTCTGGAAAAGCTAATATTGTGGTTGATGCTCTAAGTAGGGTGTCTATAGGTAGTCTAACTCATGTTGATGATAATGTTGATGATAGTGGCAAGGAGGTGGCTAGAGAGGTCCATCGGTTGTCTAGATTGGGGGTTAGGATGGAGGAAGTTGATAATGGTTGTGTAGTGGTCATTAATGGTTCTAAGTCTTCATTGATTGAGGAGGTAAAGGCAAAGCAAGATCTTGACCCCGCTTTGTTAGAGTTTAAGGCCTTGGTGATAAATGGTAAAGTAAAGGTTTTCTCCCAAGGAGGAGATGGTGCACTTAGATACCAAGGTAGGTTGTGTGTGCCTAGTGTTGATGACTTGAGAAAAAAGATTTTAGATGAGGCTCATAATTCTTCCTATTCTATCCATCTTGGTTCCATAAAGATGTATAGAGATTTGAGGGAAGTGTATTCGTGGGGTGGTATGAAGAGAGACATTGCCAAATTCATATATGAATGTCAAAATTGCCAACAAGTAAAAGAGGAACATCAAAGGTCAGGTGGCCTAGCCTAAGATATAGGGATACTTAATTGGAAGTGGGACGAAATTAACATGAATTTTGTGGTTGGGTTGCTTGAGACTAGACAGTATTTTGATTCTATTTGGGTTGTTGTGGATAGAATAACAAAGTCGGCTCACTTCCTACTAGTCAAAACTACTTATGGAGCCGAAGATTATGTCAAATTGTATATTCATGAGTTAGTTAGATTGCATGGGGTGCCCTTGTCTATCATTTTGGATCGTAGTGCTCAATTCACTTCTCACTTTTGGAGGTCTTTCCAAAGAGGTCTTGGTACCAAGGTTAAGCTTAACATGGTCTTTCACCCTTAAACGGATGGCCAAGCCGAGAGGACTATCGAAACTCTTGAGGACATGCTTAAAGCTTGTGTTTTTGACTTTAAGGGTAGTTGGGATGAACATCTTCCACTCATTTAATATGCTTATAACAATAGCTATCATTCAAGCATTGGTATGACTCCTTTTGAAGCTCTTTATGAGAGGCATTGTAGATCACCGGTTGGGTTGTTTGAAGTGGGGGAGATAGCTTTGCTAGGTCAGGATTTGGTCATGGAAGCGTTGGAGAAGGTGTAGTTGACAAGGGAGAGATTGAAGACAACCCAAAGTAGACAAAAGTCCTACTCCGATGTGAGTAGAAGATATCTTGAGTTTAAGGTTGGTGATTGGATCTATTTGAAGGTCTCACCTATGAAGAGCGTGGTCCGATTTGGCAAGAAGGGGAAATTGAGTCCAAGGTTTGTGGGTTCTTATAGAGTTTTGAGGAGGATTGATAAGGTTGCATATGAGTTGGAGTTGCCTATAGAGATGGACATGGTTCATCTGATCTACCGTGTATTTATGTTGAGAAAGTGTGGGTGACCCAAGTGCTATTATACTTGTAGATGTTGTAGGTGTAGATAATTTGACTTCTGAGGAGGTTCCGGTAGAAATTTTGGATAGACAAGTGAAAAGGTTGAGAAACAAAGATGTAGCTTCCGTCAAGGTTCTTTGGAGAAACTAACAAGTTGGGAGTGCCACATGGGAAGCTGAGGTGGACATAAAAAAGCGATATTCATATCTTTCACTCTACTCAAGCCTAAGGTACTAATTTAAATCTCCTATATGATTTCAAGTCTTAAATTTCAGCCCTTATGTCATTTTGCATGCATCCATGTTTATGTTGACAAGTTTAAGGTAATTTTTGACACTCATGTTAAGATTTTTGAAAATGATGTTTAAATGTATTTTTTGCATTCATGTTGGGCTGAAATCTTCATGATTATTTCTCTTATATACGTTTCTTCGACATTCGGGGATGAATATTCCCAAGGGGGAGATATTGAAACGCCCCAAAAATGCTCAAAAATGTACCTTGGAAATGCCCATAATCATAATTTCCATATATCTTAAAATTTGTGCGTGATATCAAAAATTCAACTTCATATTCGTGATCAAGGGGCTAAATTAAGTGGAAAATAAGTACAACCCCAATTTTAGAGGACCCGTAGCGAAAAATAATTTTTATAAATTTACGATTTCTAGAGACGATTCGCCCCCTAGGCGCAACGCGCCAGGGGGTGCGGAGATATACATTTTTTCCTTACTTTCTTATTTCGGCCTAAGGCATTGAGCTCTTGGCCCCATGCCCACCTATATGTAAAAACACCCATACTTAGCCATTTTTCAACTCTATATCACTCAAGACATTTCAAAACCCTCTCTAATACTTAACCAAATATTTCATCCAAATTCAAGTGTCCCAAGCTTAATTCCAAATCTCAAGAACTCCATTCAAGCTTTAAATCTTCTTCAAGTCTACATCAAGAAAATTCAAGTTTAAGGTATGTGGGTTTCATCCATTGGGTCCTTTCGCCCATTGAGCCCAATCTCCATTTTTATGAAAATTGCATTTTTTTTCAAGTTGTATTATTTATGGTATCTTCTATTATAGATTATGAGTATAGATTATGTTGGGGGTTTTATGAAGTGTTGATTAAATATGATATCTATCTATTTCAAGCTTGTACTATGAATGAGTTTGTTCTATAGAGACTATGTATGTTTTGAGCTATGAAACTATGACCTATTATGAGATTTGATGATGGATTTTAAGGTATCTTACATGAGTATTTTACTATGTGTTGGTGGGTTGATTTACATTGAGTTTTCTTATATTATTTCACTTTTGAATTGTACGACTTTGAACTAGCATTGCACACCCACCAAGCATTTGATAAAATGCCTTTTTAAGGATTCTTAAAGTTATTGATGATCTATTGCATGATTTAAGAGTCAAATGACTTTATGATGATTTTAGGCTTTCAAAGGTGTATTGAATTTATGAAAATGTCTATGATGTTGTAAATGCCAGATGAAGCCCTTTTCAAAGGTTTTACCTTTTGTGAGCATTTGATGTTGATGCAAGGGTAATGTTCGATGATGATCTATTCTTATGTTTTAAAGTTAGGCTCACCATTAGAAGTCAAAGATGTTTAAGAGCTACTCATGTCATGATTTCATGTTTATTGCTAGTTATTAAAGTATGATTATTATAAGTACTCCGTAGGATTAGACTTAGCACCGATGGATAGAGGGATGACTCTCTTTCCTTGAACTGTGTGCCAACATAAGATTATGATATACCCTTTTTATACTAGTGGATCCATTTAGTGCACTCTCTCTTGAGATTCTTCCCGAAATGGGTCGTGTTCCCATAAGGCGAAGTTTCTTATGAAATTCTTTCCGAAATGGGTCATATTCCCGTAAGGAGGGTTACTTCATATGAAATGGGTCATGTTCCCGTAAGGTGAAGTATGGTTTACCTTGGCAAGTAGACCAACTCTTTACCGATGAGGGGTAATCATCGGGATCCCAAGTTGTAGCTCGCTTGGTCTTATTCTTTATCGGTTGAGGTCTCTTCTCACACATGTATTATGTTCTATGCAAGTTGAATGATTTACAAGCATGTTTTACTTCAAGCATTGATCATGCATGTCATATTGAGATTATGCGTATCTATTGCCTATTCCTATATATTTTGACTATATTGGCTTATGTCTTGTTGCATTGCATCCTACATACTTAGTATATTCAAACGTACTAACGCATACTTTATGCCTACATGATATCACCATGTAGGGACCGAACCTCCTCTTAATCATCCTCCACGTGGCTAGTGAGATTATTCGAAGAAAAGCTTGGTGAGTCCTCAAGTTCGGGGACACTATCTACTTTCTCTTGCTATTTCTAAGACTTCTTGATGTTAAAAATATTATATTATGAGGGTGATCCCGGAGAGTGTCTTGGCTCCCACTCCAATCTATGTTTAGAGGTGTTGTTGGAACAATTGATGTACTTATGCTTTGAGCTTTGACTCTTTATGCTTTATAAATGTCAAGACTTCCCTTATTCTCTTTTTCTCTTATTTATATTCGTGTTGTTGTTTACATTGCTTCCGCGACCAATGATGTGTAATTGATATACTAATAAGAGGCTTGTTTGGGTTCCTTCGGGTTCTCATTCGCCATGTCACGTCTAGGCCCTAGGCTTGGGTTGTGACATTTATATCCTGTGTTGTCATTATTCGTCTTATATTTGTTACTTTTATCGTATTTATATACTATCATTTGTTTTTCATTATTAGTCATTTGTCTTTTCCTTTTTGTCCCCCCCTTTTTTCCATATCTAATATCTTTTGCTTATGGAGCTTCATTTTTTAGACAAGGATTTTACGAAAATAACCTCTCTATCTCTATAGGGTAGTGTTAAGGTCTTTATCCTCCCATACCCTACTTGTGGGATTTCACTGAGTATGTTACTGTTGTGATATTATTAAAATAGTAATATAATAATTTGAAAAAAATGATGAAAAAAAAGTTTTTATGACTATTTTATTTGGTGGATCAAGTTGCCTATTTTTTTCTGATGATTTTTAACTGTTTTTTTTTTTTTTTTGGCACCTTTTTTGTGTATTTTTTGAGGACGCTTTTTTTTTTCTTTCACTTTTTATATTATTATTTG
>JAABOM020031142.1:0-17387 GCA_011800125.2 Solanum clarkiae
CAACAACAATTCTAAATTCAACAATAATTAAATTCAATTAATTCAACAACAATTCTACTCAAAAATAGTAATTCATTGTAACTTCAACAACAATTCTAACTTCATTCTAACATCAATTCAAATTAAACATTATAATTAACTTCAATAACAATTCAATAACAACAAAAAATAACTAATTTGCAAGTTCATTAAAAAAAACTCAAATTCAAGCTAGCTAAAATCCTAAAATTGTTAATTACTCACTAATTCACAAATATATACAAATTAACTATGCTAATACCATTGTAACTTCATAATAATACTATTCCAACACAAAAGAACTCAATTCATAAACTAATTTCAAAAAATCAAATTTAAAGTTTACCCACAAAAAAAAATAACTTCATTCACTTGTTCACAATACAATACACAAAATAATACTTGTAATATCCTAATTTTAATAACAAAAGTGAAAATAGGCTAGCTAACAAGTTATAAAATTCAAAAACATAAAACAACAAAATAATATTACACTAAAAATGAAGCAAAAAGAGAAGAAAATTAGTTGTCTTACTTGTGGGGAGTAGGAAACCATGCTGAGGTGGTGGTGCCAATGGCCAGACGGTGGCCGGGGATGGAGGGGCGACGGGTTTAGGAAAGGGGCTAGGATTTTGGGGAGGATATGAAGTTTGAAAGGGGGAAAATGAGAGAAAGTCGGGCTTTTTTTTATATACCCTCCTAGGGACGAGGGACTGCGTCATTATGTCTGTCGCTTATATTTTTAAAAATAATTTAATTATTACAATAAATATAGCAACGGACAATGTCACCATATCCATCACAACTTTTAAAAATAAATATATATATATATATATATATATATATATATACACGACGAACGTCGCTCCTATTTAAAAATAATGATTGATTAAATTTTAAAAAAAGGCAGAAAATTCCAACAAAAAATGTGACATCCGTCGCTTTTATGTCTGTCGCATTTTTGCAATTTTTTAGTATTGTACGTGGAAAGCCGAAGCGGATATAAAAAAGTGTTACCCATACCTCTTTCACTCTACTCAAGTTGAAAGTAATAACTTAAGTCCCATCAATGATTTCAAGTCTTAAGTTTCAGCCTAATGTCATTTTGCATGCACTTATGTTTATGGCAACAAGTTAATAGTGATTTTTGATATTCATGTTGAGACTTTTTGAAAATGGTGTTTAAGTGCATTTGTTGCACTCATGTCGGGCTAAAATCTTCACAATTACTTCTCTTTCACGTGTTTCTTCGATATTCAGGGATGAATGTTCCCAAGGGGGTGATATTAAAACACCCTTATGTGCTTTCGAATATCCCATTATCGTAATTTCCATATATCTCAATATCTGTATATGCTTTCATAAATTTGACTTCGTATTCTCGATCAAGGGGAAAATTGAGTGGAAAATGGCTATAACCCAGATTTTAGAATACCCATAGCAAAAAATAATTTTCGGTAATTTTACAATTTTCAGTGGTTGTCCACGTGCAGGCCGCGATGCGCCTGGAGCACGGACTAGTATAAATTGTGCCTGCGCATCTAGTCTGCTACGTGCCTGGGGCGTGGACTACTGTTTTATTTTCTCAAGTTTTCTTATTTCATCCAAGGGCATTCAATTAATAGGTCCATGCCCATCTAAACGTGAAATCTTCCACACTTAGCCATTTTTCAACTCTATAACTCACAAAGCCATCTCTAAAACCTCTCCAAGACTTTGTCAAATCTCTCATTCAAATTCAAGGATTTCAAGCTCAATTTTGAAACTCAAGAACCCATCTCAAACTCCAAGTCTCCTTCAAGTTCATTTGAAGAAATTCAAGGTTTAAGGTATGTGAGTCTTCATTTATGGGTCCTTTCACCCATGGAGCTCACCCTTGTCTTTCCATGAAAATTACATGATTTCAAATTTTATTGCTTATGGGTATCTTTTATTATGAAGTATGAACATAGATTATGTTGGGGGTTTTATCAAGTATTGATTGATTATGCATGAATATCTATTTTAAGTTATTCCATGAGTTGATTTATGTCTATTGAGACTATGCATGATTTGAGCTATGAAAACTATGAACTATGATGAACTTTTTAGATAGATTTCATGATACCCAAATCAAGGGTTTTATTACAATATTGGTGGGTTGATTTTGAATTAATTTTACTCTACTTGTTATATCCTTGATTTGCATGATTTTGAATAAGCATCATGAACCCACCTTGTGTTTGATGAAATCACATGACAAGAATTCTTAAGTTATTAATAAGTCAAGTGACTTCATGATGATTAAGGGCTTTCAAGCATGTATTTAATTCGTGAAAAGTATCAATGATTTTACAAGTATCATGCTGATCCCTATTTCAAGATGTTAACCTCTTGTGTGCCATTCATGTCAAAACAAGGGATCATGTATGATTAATTTTTACTCTCATAAGTTAGGCTCACTAGTAAGCATATGAATGATCTACTAATGTTATGTTATCATATCTCTTATAAGTTGTACATGTTATAATTAAAGTGTGATTATTTCAAATATTCTGTGGGATTAGTCTTAGCACCGATTGAGACTTAGATGGGAGCTCGACTCAAGGGGTTCTTATATAAAATCTTTAGTCTCTAAACAATGTTCCACCATAGGATTATATATTTTACCCTCGCTATACTAGTGGATCCATCTAGTTCATGTTATCATGTTTGGTTTGCCTTGGCAAGTAGACCATACATCACCAGAAGGTGTCATGCCCGATCACCTGTACCGAGGGAATGTCATGCCTTAGATTCCAAGTTATAGATTCTTGGTCTATGTAGATTAAGGTCTCCTCCCACATATGTATGATATATTTTGCAAGTTAAATATTTTACAAGCATGTTTTATACAAGCATTGATCATTCATGTTATATTGAGATTATATATCCATTTAATATGATTATGAATTTTGAATATATCGACTTATGTCTTTGTTAGATTGTACTCCGCATACTTAGTACATTCAAACACACAAACGTATACTCTATGCCTACCTGATATTACCACGTAAAGACCAGAGCTCCTTTTGATCATCCTCCTCCTCATGGCTAGTTTGGTACTTCGAAGAAAGCTTTGGTGAGTCCTCAACTCCGAGGACAATATCTATGTTACCCATGCTATGTCCGCTTCCCTGTTTACACTTGACTCTTGTTGATATCTATTTTCATTTTTGCAACCAAGGATGTGTACAAGATATTCTAAGAGGCTTATTTGGTTTGGCTTCAGACTTCCCATTCGTCGTGTCACGTCTATGCCCTAGGCTTGGGTCATGACATCAGCAGAAGACTAAAGAAAATAAAATGTGGACATTTCAATTTTAGATGATCAAATCAAGTCAATAATGCTAGTAGAAAGGAACTAGCTCAAAACAATATCCAATCAAACAAATCGACTCTAGTTTATGAAGTCTCTATCAAATATACAATGGTGGCAATGCAAGGTCCATGGCTATCTCAAATAAAAATAAAAATAAGCCTAAATCTAACTTAAAAAGTTGGATGAAATAAATAATATGCATCTTCCAAGATCGGGGAGGACTCACAATTAGATGAAAAATAGGGAAGACCCTCAACGAAGAACTTATTGATGATCTCTAGTACCTGTCTCTGCATCATAAAATGATGCATTCCAAATGAATATCAGTACATAGAATGTACGAGTATATAAAATAGTTGAATGAAACATCTATCAAGTTAGAATACCTTCAACTTAGATAATTCAAAAACAAGAGATTACGAACTGAATCAGAATGTCAAATATCTATCTAAAGCAAGAATAAAAAATCTACAATGATCTACCAACACAAATTCAAACCAATTCAATCAGAGTACTATCAATATTGAACTTATTTGGGAGTTTTTCATATCCAATAACAACCACTTATGACTCAATGATCATACAACAATCCTATTGATTTGTCACAATCGGTCAGTACTTGCCAGGGTAAAGAATGAATTGAATCCATGATAGATCCGGTCAATCGAGTCTTCTATTGTTTTAGGGACCTATCAAGAGGAAAAATCCAACTTAACAGTTTCAATCCTCTCCTACGTCTAGCAACGTAATTAATGAGTTTGATTCAATCCAATCAATGAGTCTCATAAGAACACTTATTAATCTATTAGTTTTGCAAATCGAGCCTTTTGTCTTATCAACTATCTAACCAATTCACAATCACATCTCTGAAGAGAGTTTAAACAATCATTAAAACGACTATCAATTTTGACCTATCATTAAGGAGGCTATCAGTCTGGACCAATCATTTGAGTTCTTATTTGAAGACTCTCAGGACTATCAAGTTCTATCAACCTATCATCATGCTCAATTACAATCACAATCATGTTGTCAAGGCTCTAGACTCAATCCCTCATTTCATTTATGCAATCCTTCATTAAGTAATATGTAGGATTTTATGAAATAACTTATGTAAAAGTATTTATTCAATAAATCTAACTTATGATAATTATCAACATATGAAAATACGTAGGATATGTATAAATTGTAAGAAAACATTCAAGAAAACATGCATAGAGAATCACTACTTTCATCTATCAATTTATCTCAATCAAGGGGCACTTAGAAGAATAATTTCATGCTTTAGTTTAGCCTTACATATTCGGGATGAAGTTTGACAAGGGAATTGCAAAGGTTTGGCTTAAATCATCTACTCTAGCTTCTCCTCTCCTCTTCTTAGCCCTAGGCTTTTGTTAGAAAGTTTAGAAGGCTTAGGAATGGGTTTTAAAACCTTTTTTATACTTAAAATGACCTATATTGATTGTGTTTTTAGTTTACAAGGGGTTAGAAAAAGTCCGCAATGCTCCTCGAAAAAAATTGAAAATTTTTCCAACGAAAAACCAAGTCCGCGTCGCGAACTTGGTTACTTTGTAAGCAATTTCATCAAAAATCTTCCGATCGAGTTTCTAATCCTGTATAAATTATTAAAATTATAATTAAGTGTAAATCTGCAATAAGTCCATGACACGTACATATCATGCACTTTTCTATAATTGCATTTTTGCCTCGAGAAATTATCTTTTGACTCAGTTGCTCTAAAAATCAACCAAGTTTTCCCACATAATTTTTCGTGTTAATCGCATTCCTGGCATTGAATATGAATGTTTAGGAACGCGCATTATACGAGCGTCTCTCATCTAGGGACACTTTGGTAATTTTACCTGATAATACAAAAGAAAGTCGCTTAAAATTTCATGGTTTACAAAGATGATGTGTTTTACATATTGTCCAAGACAATATGTAACATAACTGCCAAAGGATTAAAGACAGAAAAATATATAACCAAGAAAAAAGATGTGAACATGGATTGAAGCTCCACTCATGATTTAAAAACAAAATATTGAAGCAACAATGGCAGCAAAAAGAATAGTTGTAGCAATTGTGGTGAAATCAGAAGTGCTTAGTGGTAGCACCATTGGGTGGTGACGATGGTAGGTTTATTTTAGAAAAAGTTTGTCCATAAATTGGGCCACCAAGCAACTACAACTCAATTTTCATTGGTCTCATCAATAGTTCCTATTAAAACAGAAATCGGATATAACTAAAACAAATAAAATCTGTACTTTTAAAAAAAATTAATTATCACACAGATCAATATAGTACTAAATTCACATTTCTATAAGAGTCCTTAAGGTTATTTATTAATAAAGTAGTTATTCTCTAGTCTATATATGGATCAATCGAATGTGTATATATGTTACATAATTAGAATTTGGTCTTTTTTCAAGCTTTCTAACCCTATTCTAAGTCATATCTGGATGCTTTAAAGGAATATATATTTCACTAATTAGTTTTCTTCTCATTATCATCAACCTACATAATTTAGTCTAAAGAAACTTTCTCAAAACTAAACTAGGTCCCTCTTTTTCATCAAGAACCCTAAAGCCTTTCAAGTCAAAATTTGAAGAACCAAAAAGAAGTTCGTTATCCAAGGTTTACCAAGATCTTCCACTCTAAAAACTACATAAAAGAATTTCTTCTCTCACAATATCAAGATCAAAGGTTTCCTTTAAAAGCTAGTGTTATTCAAATTTTGAGTAAAGTTTCAATATTTTAGGTATGTAAGGCTACCATAGCATTGGATTGAGTTATCCACGCACTCAAGGTCTATATTTTCATTTTCGTTGAATATTTAGTTGAGTTAAAATCTAGTTTTTGAATTCTGAATGAGTTAATTATTCTTTTATTCAGTTCTATATAATCATGTATATTATTGTCTTTATCTCTTATTTTGTTGAAATTATTATTCATGGTTTTTCCTCATGAATCCTGATTGAGTTGATGATCATGGATTTTCCATGGATTATTTGACGTAAAGTAGATGGTTTTCATGCATAAAATAAAATATTATTTTCAATCCGTGATGATACATTGTTTAAATATTTTTGAATAAAAATTGAGCATTAAGTTTAATGATGTTTTGATTCAAGAGTTTCGATGAGATGTAAATAGTTTTCAAAGTGTAAGTGTTGATGAAAGATGATGACGATGTTTTGGTGATGATATTGATGTTCTTAATTAAAGTGCAATGAGACTAGATTAGATGATGATGATGTGAGCACGTGTTTTGGTAGTGGTATTGAGCATGAATTTGGATATGAGAAGAGGTAACTTCAATCCTATAAACTATATAGCCAGAGTAGGATAGGATTGTGACAGTTAATATTAATTAATCCTTAGCCTCACTAGAGGATTTTATACGGATCCATGAATTGAGTCTTGCATACCTTACTCTGACAAGGTATTAAATGATTGTGAAAAATGACAATAGTTCATTGTATTATCACCAGCTCTAAGTGGTGGTTGTCAATTAGAGGAACTCTCTAAGAGTAATGTATTATTTTACTGAGTGCATATTATATATAATTGTTGAAAGTATTATTTAGTTTTTAAAAATTTTCATATCATATTGAGTTGAGCTTTATTCTTATCATTGAGTATACTTGAGTATTGTTTCTATTCACCTAATTTAAATACCATATAATCCACGTACTAATGGTACTTAACACAACATCATTTTATAATACATATATAAATATTAGAGATCATCACCAAATGATTCATTGAAGATCTATTCAATCCTAAATAGTAGTGAGACCTTCTTATTTTTTAAGCAATTTTTTTTTGAATATATCTCTTTCTATTATTTTAAGGTAGGCTTAGGATTGTCTTGGCACTTTGTTGTGAGTTATAAAGGCTTCTTTGGCTGAGCCGAATAGAGTTGAAATGGAGTCTATTTTCCTGTTGGAGTCAAATTTTGAAAATTATTATTATTACTTGAATTGAGACATTAAGTTATTCTAATAAGAAAATTTTAACACTATTATATAAAATAATTTAAATGCCTACTTGAGTACTTTATTTGATTTCATTAAGTCTTCTATCATTGGATGAGTTATTAGGCAAAGTGATTTGCTTGGGAACTAAATATGATTTTTTAATGTCATCCACGCATAGGATATCCTCTCAGGGCATGCATAGGTCTTTTCTTCAGAATAATTAATTAGGATCATCATGTGCACATCTTGAAAAGACTTTGGCACTTTCTTTTGTCACGACATGAGTCGATTCCCCAATCATAACATGATGTTTAGAATTTTGACGGATCCCAAAAGAACCACATGGCATAATATAGGCATACTAGATAACAAAAAAATAATGTAAAGCGAAAAAAATATGAATAGTCTAAATCATTTTCATGACATATAAGTTAATTTAAGTGACAACATAAGTGGGAACATCTACATATCTACCTAGAAGCCTCTACTACATAGATGAGTTGTTAGGATAAACCCTAACTAATTTGAAGTCTGAAACTGAAAATGGAAAAGGATATTCTCAAAACATGAGGACTTAACAAAATGCAAAGCTGACAGATTCTAATACTACCCACGAGCTTGAAAAGGATCATCTACACCTATATCATCGATGAGGAGTTCTATAGAGGTAGTTTCTCCCATTTGCACCGCTTGAGGTTGGAGAAGACGTGGCAAAACTAAAAGACCAATAAATCTTAAGCGAAGAAAAAGTTGGAGGATTGAGTCAACCAAGAGACATTTTCAATTAATATATTTAAGAAGGAAGAAAAAGATACGAAAGGTTGGAGAAAGGGCAATAACATAAGTATTTATAGAATGCAAAAGCAATTTTCTGAAGATGCCAGAGAAGAATATCACAACTAGACTGCACATATGTCAAGGAGAGAAATTAATAAGGAGAAGACACTTCATTTCTATGATTGTGAAAAAGTATGAAAAAAGATTATTCTTGTTTTTGTATGTTTCAGTCTCCAGGAGGTAATTGTTGCAAGTAGAAGACTGAGGGACTATCTATATTGGGAAAAAACACTACTTAAAAAATTAGTATGGGGTAGACTAAATATATATTGTTAAAATTTATAAAGAAATATAGAATACCAAGGAGGTCGACTTCAAATAACGTCTCTTGGATGGGATAAAGGTCAAAGACCTTGTTCATGACTACGTGGAGAAAAGAACAAGAGAGATAAGGATGTCAGGGGAGTCAGGTGCACAGACCAGCTCATACTGATCCAAACAATGCAAGAATATTAGTTGAAGCCACCAATGCTTTTGACACATGACACACATACATTGTCTTTAGTAGTTTGGGGAATAATGAAACCTTCTTTTCATCGTTGTAGCCTACAAATTCTTTACCTTTTTTGTTTATTAAGGCATCTTCATTCTAAGAAATACAATAATACACTATTTTATTGAGTATCTAGCATATCCTCATTTTGTCTCAATTCACATTTGCATCTTCATTCGTAGTTACTCTTGGAGCTTGGGCCAGAGATCTTTCGCATATCTGCAAGCACTCCAAAAGTATCCTGGCTTGACTCCTTTACTCTTAAACTACTTTATCTTGTTATATTTACTTTGTCTTAAATAATAACAAAAAGTAAAGTGTAAACACATTTGAATAGAGTCAAATCAATATACATTTTCTAAACCTCCTATATGAAACATCCCTCATGTGCTTCGGAATGCCGTAAAATTGTATTTTTCAAATATCTCAAAAATTGTATGTGATTTCAGAAATTTGACTTCATATTCTTGTTTGGAGACAAGATTGTGTAGAAAAAGGGTAACCCCCGATTTCAGAAGACCTGTAGTGAAAAATATTTTTTCAACGGGCACCAAAAACAGTGTGCATACACGCCCAAGGCGCGATACGCTTGAGGTGCGGCAGAGTGTTATTTTATGTGCGCATCTGGTCCAAGTCGCACCTAGGATACAGAACAGTGTATTTTTTTCTCCTATTTTTTCTACTTCATCCAAGGGCATTTGGGAAATAATCCAATGCCCATATAAAATGAAATCCTCCATTCTTAGCCATTGTTCAACTCCAGAACTCACAAAACCCTCTCAAAACCTCTCCAAAACATTATCAAAACCCCCATTCATATTCAAGGATTTAAAGAATAAGCTTTGAATTTCAAGAATCCAAATCAAGTCTTAAGTCTTTCTCAATTCAATTTTAAGAAATTTAAAGTTTAAGATATGTGAGTTTCATTCATGGGTTCCTCCCCTCTTTATCAAATTTCATGATTTTAATGTTGGATATTTTTATTGGTGAACTCTATTATGCATTATAAACATGATATGAGATTGGATTCTTAAAGTATTGATGAAGTATGCATGAATATCTATTGAATCTATTCCTATGAGTTGATTTATGCTTATTAAGGCTACACATGACATGAGTTATGACACTATTAATAATGATGAATTTCTAAGATGGATTTCATGACACCTAAATGAGAGTTCTACTGCTATATTGGTGGGTTGGTTTGAACAACTTTAAAATGAATTAATTTTACTTTGTCTTGTCTTACACTCCTAAATTGCATTATTTTAAGCACATATATGGATATCCACCATGTTTGACTAAATTATTTGATAAGGATTGTTGATGTTGATGAGAGATTATTGTATGAATTTACCTGACAAGCATGTTATGATAATTTATGGGTTTCTAAGCATGTATTAAACTCATAAAAAGTTTTCATGATCTACAACTGAATTGTTGAGCTCTTATTCTTTGTTTTGTTCTCATGTGAATTGTGAAGCCTACTAGTACGGGTCATGAACCATGATGTACACCTCACCCTCTAGTACATGGAATATGTCTACATAAAGGGATAATAAACCATGTTGTATGCCTCACCTTCATGTATGACTTATTAATATGAATTACCTAATGTCTATGTGAAGGGGTCATGAACCATGTTGCACACCTCATCCTTATGTACGAATAATATCATGTACTATCCACCACCTGCTAAAAGGGGTCATGACCCATGCTATATTCCTCACCCTCTAGTACAAGGTATTTGGATGAGCTATTTATATCACTTTATTATGTCAAACAAGATATGCAAGTATGATTATTCTCAAGAATGTTTACACCCACGTATTGATTATACATGTCATATTGAGCTCATGTCTATCGACCATATTTATGAATCTTGATTATTCTGCTTATAATTCTTATTGTATTGCACCCCACATACTTAGTATATTTCAAGTGCTAATGTATACTTTATGCCTACATGATATCACCATGTAGAGACTGGAGCTTCTATTAGTCCTCCTCCTCCACGTGGCTAGCCGGATCGTTGAAGTTACTTTAGGTGAGTCCTCATATCTAGGGGCAACATTTATCTTCCTTTATGTTTACGTTAAGACTTTGTCTATATTTTTGGTTATGAGGGTGAGCCCGGGAGATATCTTGGTCCCTGCTCCATCTATCAGTAGAGGTTTTGTTGGATGTAAACTCTATGTATTGAGCTTGACTCTTTTTAAGCTTATGTTATTATGAAAGACTCTTTTAGTCCCTTCCCTTATGATATATTATTACTTGTTGTTATCTTAATTTGCTTTCATAACCTTTGATATGTATGAGATATGCTAAGAGGCTTGTTTGGGGTTCCTTCGGGTTCCCCATTCACTGTGTCATGTCTAGGACATAGGCTTGGGTCATGACAAGCTAGGTATCAGAGCACTAGATTGTTAATGGTTCTCAAAAATCCAACGCACTGCATCGAGTAGAGTCTTGTTCATGGTTGTGGAGGGCGCCACAACCTAATCTAGGCAATATAGGAAATATTTCACATCTGATCTATCTTGTGCTCTAGATGTAAAGATAAGGCTTCCTCCCCTAACGAATGCTCTTTTGATCTTTTAGATCATGCCACTACTAAGAGGGAGACCACAAAAGGCTCGCACACCCGAGGAGGGTCCGCCTCATCCAGCTCCTCAAAGAAAAGGGGCTACACAAATTAAGTTCCGAATTGCCATCGCTATGTTGGCACATGCTATGACTAACAAATTGAATCAAGCAGTCTAAGCCCCTCATGCTCCTACTCTAGCATTAAGGGTGAGGGATTTTGCAAGAATGAACCCTCCGGTGTTTCATGGTTCCAAATCGAAAGACGATCTCCGAGATTTTATTGATGAGACGTATACGATGCTTGCAATTATGGGGGTGACTTTGGAAGAGAAAGCGGAGCTTACGGCTTATCAACTCAAAGGTGTTGCCTAAATTGGGTTTGTTCAATGGAAACTTTATAGGAGGGACAATGATCCTATCCTATGGGAGGAATTCAAGGTCGGCTTCCTCAATCGCTTCTTGCTTATTGAGTTGAGAGAGGCTAAGATGATGGAATTTATGCATCTTAATCAAGGCTCCATGAGTGTGAGGGAGTGTGCCCTCAAAGTCAACAAGCTCTCAAGATATGTCCCTCACTTGTTTGCCGATCCCAGATCAAGAAGGAACAAGTTTGTATTGGGGGTATCCGATTTGGTTAATGAAGAGTGTCGTACAGCTATGCTTGTGGGTGATATAGACTTATCTCGACTCATGACCTCCGTTGAACAACTTGAGGGGAAAAAGATTAAAAAGAGGAGAAGTGAGGAGTCCAAATGGGCTCAGTTTGATGGTGGGATAACTAATTCTAGGTGCCAAAAATGTGGGAGGAATCATAGTGGAAAATGCTTGAGAGATTTGAATGGTTACTATGGGTGTGGAAGAGTGGGTCACAAGCTTATTGATTACCTTTATACTCAAAACAAGGGCAAGGATAGTCGTCTCAAGGACAAGGTGGTCATATTGATCAAAGGGCTCAAGGTGGCCAATAAGGGAGTGCTCCACGTCACATCTATTTTATGCTCTTCAAGGAAGGAAAGGAGTGGATGAGGTACCTGATATTGTTACCGATATGTTAAATGTTTTTGATTATGATGTGTATGCCTTATTAGATTCGGGTGCCACTCTTTCCTACATTACTCCTTTTGTTGCTACTAAGCTCCATGTGTGCTCTGAATTGTTGTGTGAACCCTATGAGGTGTCTACCCCTGTTTTGGTGAGTCCATATTGCTATAAAAGTCTATAGGGGTTGTCCTATGCCTATATTGCATAAAGTCTTGCCTTGTGATTTTATTGAACTTGACATGGTGGATTTTGACATTATTCATGGGATGGATTGGTTGCATGCATATCATGCTTCCATTGATTGTAGAACCTGTAAAGTTGGGTTCCAAATTCCTAATGAGCCCATCTTTAAGTGGGAAGGTTATGATTTGGTGGTTAAGAGCAGATTCATCTTTTGTCTTAAGGCTTGAAAATTGATTTCTAAGGATTGCATTTACATCTTCTGAGGGTTAGGGATGTTGAGTCTAAAGTCCTTTTTATTGAGTCAATTCTAGTGTTTAGTGTGTTTCTTGATATCTTTCTCGGTGTTCCTCCCGAAAGGGAAATAGACTTTTGTATAGACCTACTCCCCGATACACAACCCATTTCCATTTTTCCTTATCGTATGGCCCTGATGGAGTTAAAAGAGTTGAAGGATCAATTGAATGATTTGTTGGAGAAGTATTTCATAAGGACTAGCAAGTCACCTTGGCTGCACCGGTGTTTTTTGTAAGAAAGAAATATTGGTTCACTTAGAATGTGCATCGACTACCAACAACTCAATAAGGTCATTATAATGAACAAGTATCCTTTACCAAGAATAGATGGCCTATTTGATCTACTTCAACGGGCTAGTCAGTTTTCTAAGATTGATCTTCGGTCCGAATAACACCAAGGGTGAAGGAGTATGATAGTCCCAAAATGTCTTTTTGAACAAGGTATTGGCATTTTGAATATGTGGTGATATCTTTTAGCTTGGCTAATGCACCGACGATATTTATGGATCTTATGAATAGGGTCTTTATACCCTATAAATGACATATTGATTTATTTCAGGAGTGAAAAAAAATATGTAAATCATTTGATGGTGGTGTTATAAATTTTTAGGGGACGAGAAATTGTTAGCAAAATTTGATAAATGTGAATTTTGGTTGAAAGAGGTTGCATTCCTAGGGCATATATTGTCGGGTGATGGAATTAAAATGGAACCTAAGAAGATGGTGGTGATAAGGAGTTGGCCTAGGCCCTAGACTCCGGCGGATATTAGGCATTTCTTGGGTTTAGCGGGGTACTATCGGAGATTTGTGAATGGTTTCTCTTCTATTGCTTCCCCTATGACAAAATTTGACACAAAAGAAGATAAAATATGTTTGGATCGATAAATGTGAAAGAAGTTTTCAAGCTTTAAAAGACAATCTTATCTCTGCTCCTATCTTGGCTTTATCGGAAGGATTAGAAGGGTTTGTGGTTTATTGTGATGCCTCAAGAATTGGGTTGGTGTGTGTATCAATGAAACATGGTAAGGTTATGGCATATTCTTCTCGGTAGTGAAAGGTGCATGATAATAATTATCCGACCCATGACCTTGAATTAGCGGTCGTGGTGTTTGCTTTGAAAAAATGGCGTCATTATTTGTATGGGGTTCATGTAGATATGTTTACCGACCACAAGAATCTCCAATATGTATTCACACAAAGGGATCTTAATTTGAGACAAAGAAGGTGGTTAGCACTCCTTATGGATTATGACGTGAGTGTACACTATCATCTCGGCAACGCTAATGTTGTGGCCAAGCCTAGGGCCTAGACATGACACGGTGAATGGAAAGTCTGAAGACAACCAAAACAAACCTCTTTGCATATCTTGTACACTTCCTTGGTAGCAAAAATAACAATAGACATCAACAAGAGTAAGGTATAAAAAGGGAAGCGGGACTAAGGGAAGTCTTTCATGAACATAGAAACATAAGAAGAGTCAAGCTCTAAAACGTATATAAACTTAGTATCCAACAACTCCTTTATTTAGAATGAAGCAGGGGCCAAGAAACTTCCCGAGCTCACCCTCATGATAACAAGTGTTCAAGATAAAATAAGTCTCAACATAGAATAGGTAACATAGATACTATCCTCGGAGTTGAGGAATCACCAAAGCTTTCCTTGAGATTCGAACTAGCCACGTGGAGGAGGATGATCAAAGGGAGCTCTAGTTCCCACATGGTGATATCATGTAGGCATAGAGTATACGTTAATATGTTTGGATGTTCTAAATATGTGTGGTACAATGCAACTAAGACGTAAGTCAACATACTCAAAATGCATAATCATAATCAATAGATATGTAATCTCAATATGACATGCATGATCAATGCTTGTAAAACATTTAACTTGCATAATATATCATATATATGTGGGAGGAGACCTTAACCGACACTTGGAATCCAAGGCATGACATCCCCTCAGTACAAGTGACTGAGCATGACACCCCCCGGTGAAGTGTGGTCTACTTGCCAAGTCAAACCAAACATGATAACATGAACTAGATGGATCCACTAGTATAGCACGGGTAAAATATATAATCCTATGGTGTCATATAGTTTAGAGACTAAAGACTTTATATAAGGACCCCTTGAGCCGAGCCCTCATCTTAAGACTCAACCTGTGCTAAGTCTAATCGCATGGAATACTTGAAATAATAATACTTTAATCATAACATGAATAACGTGTAAGAGACATGATAACATGACATGAGTAGCTTATTCACATGCTTGACCTCTATTAGTGAGTCTAACTTGAACATGATAGTAAATACTAATCATATATGATCCCTTGCCTTGACATAAATAGCTCACAACAGGTTAAACTCTTGAAATAGGTCTCACCTTGATATTTGTAAAATCATGGACACTTTTCATGAATTAAAACATGCTTGAAAGCGCTTAATCATCCTGAAGTCGCTTGACTTGTAAATAATGTAATGGTTCATCAACAACTTGAGAATTCTTGTCATGTAATTTCATCAAACACATAGTGGGTTCATGATACTTGTTTAAAATCATGAAACTCAAGGGTATAACAAGGAGAGTAAAATCAATTCGAAATCAATCCACTAATATTATAATAAAACCCCTAATTTGGGTATCATGAAATCCTCTCAAAAGTTCATCATAGTTTGTAGTTTTTATAGCTCAAATCATGCATTATCTCAATAGACATAAATCAACTCATGGAATAGCTTAAAATAGATATTCATGCATAATCAATCAATACTTGATAAAAACCTCCAACGTAATTTACGTTCATACTTCAAATTAAAGGTACCCATAAGCAATACAACTTGAAATCATGTAATTTACATGGAAAGAGACGATTAGTATCCATGGATAAAAGGACCCATGGATGAAGACCCATATATCTTAAACCTTGATGTTCTTTAAATGAACTTGAAGGAGACTTTGAGCTTGAGATGGGTTCGTGATTTCTAACATTGAGCTTGAAATCCTTGAATTTGAATGAGAGATTTGATAAAGTCTTGGAGAGGTTTTAGAGAGGGTTTTATGAGGTGTAGAATTGAAAAAATGGATAAGTAGGGCATGGGGCTATTACCCCAATGCCCTTGGACAAAATAAGAAAATTGGGCAAAATTTTACGCTGGTTAATGCTCCAGGCGTGATGCAGACCAGACGTGCAAGCACAATTTACACTAGTCCGCACCCCAGGCGCATTGCGGCCTGGATGTAGACAACCACTACAAATCATAAGATTAGCAAAAATTATTTGTCTCTATAGATCTTCTAAAATATGAAATATACCCATTTCTTAGTCAATTTCCCCTTGATCAAGAATATGAAGTCGAATATCTGAATTATACACGAATTTTAAGACATATAGAAATTACGATTATGGTTAACTCTGAATCACATGAGGAGTGTTTCAACTTCTATAATGCCAACACTATGTTGGCATATGTTATGAACAACCAATTAAATCAAGGGGTCCAAGACCCTCATGCTCCTACTCCGGCCTTAAGGGTGAGGGATTTTGCAAGAATGAACCCTTTGGAGTTTCATGGTTCTAAATCGGAGGAGGATCCCCAAGAGTTTATCGATAAGGTGTATAAGGTGCTTGCATTTATGGGGTGACTTCGAAAGAGAAAGCATAGCTTGCAGCTTAACAACTCAAAGGTATTGCCCAAATTTGGTTTGTTCAATGAAAACTTGAAAGGGGGAACAATGATCCTATTCCATGGGAGGAATTCAACGACGCCTTCCTCAATGGATTCTTCCCTATTGAGTTGAGAGAGCTAAGATGATAGAATTTATGAATCTCAAGTAAGGCTCCATGTGTGTGAGGGAATAAGCCCTCAAATTTAACAAGCTGTCAAAGTATACCCCTCATTTGGTTGTCGATCCTAGATCAAGAATGAACAAGTTTGTGTTATGGGTGTCCTATTTGGTGAATGAAGAGTATCATACCTCTATGCTTGTGGGTGACATGCTATTTCTTCTCATGACCTATGCTGAACACCTTGAGGGGGAAAAGATTAGAAAGAGGAGAAGTAGGGAGTCTAAGAGGGCTTGATTTGATGGTGGGATGACTAATTCTATGTGCCAAAAGTGTGGGAGGAATAATAGTGGAAAATGCTTGAGGGATTTGAATGCTTGCTATGGTGTGGAAAAGTGGGTCACAAGCTTGTTGATTGCTCTTATACTCAAACAAGGGCAAGGATAGTCGTCTTCAAGGACAAGGTGGTCATGCTGATCAAAGGGATCAAGGTGGCCAACAAGGGGGGTGATCCATGTCACATTGAATTTATGCTCTTCAAGGGAGACAAGGAGTGGATGAGGTTCCTGACGTTGCTACCAGTATATTAGAGGTTTTTTATTATGATATGTTTGCCTTATTAGATCACGATGCCACTCTTTCCTTCTTTACTCTTTTTGTTGCTACTAATTAAGCTTCTGTGTACTCCAAATTGTTGTGTGAATCCTATGAGGTGTCTACCCCCATTGGTGAGTCCATTATTGCTAGAAAAGTCTATATGGGTTGTCCTGTGTCTATATTGCATAAAGTCTTGCCTTGTGATTTTGTTGAACTTGACATGGTGGATTTTGACATTA
>JAABOM020031163.1:0-17382 GCA_011800125.2 Solanum clarkiae
TGAGACACAAAAGTCCCACATTGGTCCTTAATAGGATGGGTGAACTCCTTATAAGGCTTAGGCAATCCTCCTCCCTACGAGCTAGCTTTTGGGGTGTGAGTTAGGCCTAAGACCTACTTCAACACTATGGATGAATTCCTAAATACCTTGGATAACAAGTTAGAAGAAACTTGAGGAAATCCTTGAATTTTGACGGAGAACTTGGACGATTGTTTGTTGTCTTCAATGGGGATTTGAGAGCTTTTGTACGGTGAGAATTGTTTTGTAATTAGTGAATTGTGAGTGAATGAATAAAAAATTGAAGGTTTGGGTATTTAATGGATTAGAATTCTAGTCCTAAAAACGTCTAAGTTCATTAACTAATACATAGGGAAAAGTGCAAAGTAACCCCATTTAAAAATTGAAATCATGACAAAAGGGATAGACCAAGTTCGCGATGTAGATATGGTCCATTATAGGTCATTTTTAACCAAAGTGAGATTTTGGCTAAAGAAGAATTTAGCCTATCTTGGAGTAGGTCCCGCGACATGGCTCTATCGCAGATCCTTCTATGTAAGAGAATTTTGAAAAATTTTATTTTTCAAAATACATGCCCTAAAAAATCCATTGAGGTCATTTCTACCATGTTTTACCTTATAATATCATATTCCAACCTCCAGATGCCCCAGATAGTAAGCGTCAGTACATTTCATGCACTGAATATGCGAGAAAATGTAGTTTGCAACATAATTATGATATGCAATTGACCACATTAGAAGCATGATAAAAGTCTCATTTCAAGCACAGTACTAAAACATAAACATGGTCAATGCATTTTAAAATACATGATAACCTTAAGGGTTGTTAGAGTAGGAATATGGACAAGAATTATATTTACAATCCTACTTAGAATAGGAATACGATAACCATAGTACATAGAATCCTACTTGGAAAAGGATTGTATTATAGTATAGTTGGAAAAGGACATCCTACTTGGAATGGGAATAACAATAGGACATAAAATCATACTTGGAAAAGGATTGTATTATAGTATCCTATTTGTAAAAGTAGTTTAATATAGTATCTATAAATAGGGTCTCAATGTAAAAGGGAGAGACAACATTTCAATAATATTGTTCTCCAATATTTCTTACATAATAAAAGCCTTAAGGAGAAACATAAGTCATAAGAAAGCGTACTCATTGTGGAATATCGACTTTAACACTAAGACCATGCGAACCGTAACATGGAATCCAATGCAACTCCTACACTGAAAAAGGAGAGGCTATTTCCCAAGGTGGATTCTGTATCATATCATAATGCTATTTATGGATCCACTAGCTAAGTCATTTAAGACAACCTAAGGAGGCACGTAGTTTGGAACTAGAGATTGCTACTAGAGGCTCCTTTACCAAGCCTCCACCTCAAAGCCCTCTTGGTACTAAGTCAATTCCCAACGGAATAGTAAGGTCAATTATCAAAATATAACATGAGGAAAGGTAGTAATTAACTATCAATCCATTTCATAAAGTTATAAACATGGAGTAGCTCATTAAATCATGATTCATATAATGTGAGAAAACCTTTCACCTTTCATTCATTTGTGAGAAAACCTTTCACAATTATTGATACTCAACTTGAAAGCATCCTTTAAACATAATTCGTCATCATCTTAAAATATGCATAAATCATTCATCAAATCATAATCATAGTTCATAGTAAAATTTAGGGCATAGTGCATGGGTTTATGAAAATCATTTGAAAATTATGAATTATACTTGAATTATGCATAATAAAATCAATAAGAAAGAATGAAATCATAATTGAATGAATTCAATCCAAAATCATCAAAATCCCAGGTTTCTAATCTTTGGGACTCCAGGGATGAATTCCCACATACCTGAGATGAAATCTAGCTTAGGACTTGATTAGAAGATTTAATCTTGAAGGAACTCTCGCCTTTACCTTGAATTGCATTGAGAGAATAATTCTTGAGAGAAGAATTTTTGAGTAGAAGAACTATGAGAGAATGAGGGAAATTTGAAGGGGTTGCATAGTTATATACCTTGGGGATTTTCTCAAAACAACCCAGCTTTGATATTAAAAGAATGAGAAATATCCAAACTTTTCCTGGAAAAATAACCGATGGTAGGTTCTATGGACACCTTCTACAGTCCATAAAACACTTCATGAATCGTCCTAAGTCCCTCGTGGAAATTGGGAAGAAAATTCAAGTCTCTGGAATCTGATTCACGAGGTACCTTTTATGGTCCGTGGAAGACAATACGGTCCGTGGAACCTGCCGTGGAACCCACTTGTTGAAAGTCATAGATTTCTAAAGATTAACTCTACGTACTCTCCATGGTCCGCAGATCCTTATATGGCCCCTACACACACCGGTGAACTTGTTGCCTGAATTCAAAGGCTTCACTTATGCGTATCATCTACGGTTTGAATAACTTCTCAAGACCTGTCCTCTTGTCCTGATCAATAATTCAACCCAACTTCTCTGAATCTCTACCCACGGACATGTTCTACGAGTCAGAGAAACATGTATGACCTGTAGTTGTGGTCTGTGGTAACTTGTCTGAAATTCTGAATTATCCAGAAGGATTCACAAACCCCTTCACGGTCCATGGAACTCTTTACGGTCCGTGGACTGGGCTCGTGAAGTATCTCACCAACAAATTTTCTGCCTTTATTTTCTTCATTCCAACTTCCGGGGTGTTACAGTTTTGGCTTCCATCATGTCTTTTGGTTCTTGTTGCCTCCCCTCCTAATTTGGCATATCAACAGATCTGATGTATGTTCTGGAATGTCCAATTCATGTTTGTGATGTAGAGATAGATTCCAAATTTGAGTGGTAGATTTATTTTTTTGTTTTCCTTGTCATGTTGCACAAAAACACCTGGAGACCAGCTCGCTGCCTTTCTTCCATAAAATTTGTGTTAAACATGCTCTCCTTATCACTAACCAGGTGAAACACTTTTTACTTTTGTAGGAAAGTCACTCTTCCAAAAGTAATTCCAATTTTATTTTGGACCCCGGGTCAGCCCCTGCAGTCCCCTTTGTAGGCCTTGTTGATTGAAAAAACTCCATCTTTACTATGTGTCCGCAGGATCTTGTCTGTGGCTGTTGTAGTTATATTCATAACAACTGGCTTTCTCAGTAGCTCTCCACCTCCCAGCCATGTAGTTCTCTAAAAGATTTGTCTCATCCCTGTTCTGTTTAACAATCACTCACTTTAGCATCCGGATTCTCACAGATAAGAAACAAATCAGGAAAAAGTTCCCCAAGAGAGGTTTAGTCTATCCTGTCATCTTTCTAAAATATAGTTTTGTTTCCATTACCCACCTTGATACACCTATTTCCTTCCATCTGTGACTAGGTTCCTGATTGTCCTCCATAGCTCCACCCCATGTGGTTCACAAGTGATTTATGTACACCAGGGGTTTAGTTCACCATATTTTGCTACTATAACCTCCTTCCAAAGAGATGCATTTTCGTCATTGCATCTCCGCAACCATTTCAACAAAAGGATTTCACTTTGCAGTCTCAAATTTTTGACCCTTAGACCCCCTCTATCTTTGCTTAGTAGTAGTCTTCCAGTTGACTAAGATATAACCCTTTCCCTCCTTATTACCTTTCTATGGGAAGTTCTTCCTATGCTTGCCCAGTTTTTTCACCACCTTTGCTTGGATTGGGAACAAGGACATCACATAGGTATGAGGATCAATTTACCCCCTAGGGATCGGTGTTGTGCCTTCCATCTAGCAAGTTTCTTTGCAGTCATCTCCAGAATACTGTCGGTATTCCCATATCCCCATTATCTTGAGTTGCTACCCAGGGACATGCCCAAACTTGTGGTAAGCAAATGCTCCACTCTGCATCCCAATATATTTGCTTCTTGTTGGATCTGAGAGACCTCATTTATAGTAAAGAGACTACTTTTTCCTCAGGGATAGGTGTTTTGCCTTCCATCTAGCAAGTTTCTTTTCAGTTATCTCCAGAATACCCTCGGTATTCCCATATCCCCATTGTCTTGTGTTTGCTACCCAGGGGCATGCCCAAATGTATGGTAAGCAAATGTTCTACTCAGCATCCCAATATATTTTCTATTTGTTGGATCTGAGGGACCTCATTTATAGGAAAGAGACTACTTTCCCAGTTAACTTTCAACCCTGAAAGTGCTTAATACAAATCCAAAATCACATTGATGTAGCTAATTTGTTCTGCTCTAGGTTCACAAAAAATGATAGTTTCATCTACATAGAGCACATGCACACTTGTTTCCTTCCCCCACTCTATCTCCAACCTAATAGCCTCTAATCCATCTGTTTTGTGCATACTAAGGCAGGCAATGGAACTGGTACTAGGACCACCGGACCGGAACTTTCCAATACCGGACTGGTACCAGCCTTAAAGTTACGTATTCCGGCCGGAACCGGACCAGTACCAGGACCAGCCTTACCGGTATTTTGTGGGAGTCCCGTCCCGGTCCGGTACCAGCCGGATTCAGACCGGTAGAGCGGTAGTCCTACTTTTTAAAAAAAAAATAAAATTAAATAATTGGATAAGTTTGAAGTTGTAAAGTTTAAAATTTTTAAAAGTTTACAGTTTAAAATTCTCAATTCTCAAATATGTAAATTTAAAGTTTTTGAAGTTTGAAATTTTTATAAGTTTAAAGTTTAACCTTTAAAGTTTAAAATAATCAAAAATATAAGTTTAAACTTTAAAGTTTTTTAAAGTTTGAAGTTTTAGAGTTTTAAAGTTTTAAATTATCAACTATATAAGTTTTTTAAACTTTAAAGATTAAATTTTCAAGTTTTTAAAAGTTTTAAAGTTATAATTATCAAATATATAAGTTTAAACTCTAAAGTTTTAAGTTTTCAAATTTTATAAATTTAAAACTTTAGGCTTTAGAGTTTAAAAGTTGAAATTTCAAATTTTTAAAATATAATATAAAATTTAAACCTTAAAGTTTTAAGTTTTTGAATGTTTCATTTTATATTTTAAAGTTTTTAACTTTAAAAATTTGAGTAGGAAAATATATATTAAAAAAAACTTGTGGACTTGTAGTAAATAATAAGTAAATTCAAGATAATAATTAAAAATAAGGCGAATAGTCTATAATTTTATTATGTTACTTTAAATTGTACAAATATTTGCAAAGAACCTAATTATGCAGCCACCTTCTAAGAAGGATTATGTTTCAATTGGGTCTTATTATAGTAATAAACTAATATCTTATACCACAGTAATAATTTTGTCCAGGTGATTCTAACATTTCTACAACAATACCCAATGGAATCGTACAAATGGGGTCTGGGGAGGGTATAATGTACGCATACCTTACCACTACCTCATAGAAGTGGAGAGGTGGTTTCCTGGGGAATCTCGTCTCAAAAATCCATAATAAACTAGATATGACAAAAAGGAAAGGAAAAGAAAGGGAATAGAAAGAGCGACTAATAACGACAAGCACATAATAGTATGTAAATATGATAAAATTAACACATATAAGACAGATAATGACAACACATGATATAAAACATCACTACTCCTGCTACCCTATTATACCCCAAGGCCAGACAACCACCTAACCCTACCCACCAATTAGCCTACTACTTTAATTCGCGACCTCCACTTCTTTCTATCTAAGGTCATGTCCTCGGTGAGATCAAGTTTTGCCATATCTTGTCTGATCACCTCCCCTCAATACTTCTTCGGTCTACCCCTACCCCTCCGTGTAACTCCCCAAAACCAACCTCTCGCACCTCCTAAAAGAAGCATAGGTACTCCTTCTCTACATGTCCAAACCATCGCAGTCTCGCTTCCCTCATCTTATCAGCCACAGGAGTCACCTCTAGCTTCTCCCGAATGATCTCATTCATAATCCTGTCACTCCTAGTGTGACCACACATCCATCTCAACATCCTCATCTCCGCGACAAGCATCTTCTGAACATGTGCATTTTTAATTGGCCAACACTCCACCCCATACAACAAAGATGGTCTAACCACCATTTTGTAAAATTTACCTTTGAGTTTAGATGGTATTTTCTTGTCACACAATACTCTAGAGGCAAGCCTCCATTTAGTGTATGCTACCCCAATACGATGTGTGACATCATCGTCGATATCGCCACTACTCTAAATGGTGGACCCCAGATACTTAAAGTTTTCCCTCTTGGGGATAGGTTGAGTGGTAAGCCTCACATCAATGTCTATTTCATCCCTTGCAACACTGAATCTGCACTCCAAGTATTCTGTTTTGGTCCTGCTCAGTTTGAATCCTTTGGACTAAAAGGCGTGTCTCTGGGCCTCCAACCTATCATTAACTTTAGTCCGAGTCTCGTCAATCAGTACTATGTCATCTACAAATAGCATATACCGTGGAACCTCCTCCTGGATAGATTGCGTCAGCTCATCCATCACCAAGGCAAACAGGAAAGGGCTCAGCACAGATCTTTGACGGAGTCCCATCTCAACTGGAAAATATTCTAAGTCTCCTCCCACCGTTCTTACCCGAGTTTTGGCTCCATCGTACATGTCCTTAATCGCCCATTTCTAATGTTATATTTTTCAAAATTGGTTGTTGAGCTTGTTCATCTAGAAAATCCATGTCTTCTCTTGATTCTGATAAAATACTATTTATATCGGTTTCAAATTAACCAGCAAAGTTGGATGCCCTAAATTCCGCTGCTCCGCATTAATCTTATCTCTAAATAAAATCAAAATTTCCAAACAGTCTGCTGCTAGTGAATATCTATGGTCACCTATTTGGAATCTTGCCACACTAAAACCGCCTTCTAAAGCAACTGATGATGATTGAATAGCTAGCGTATCACGAACCAGCCGCTGAAATTTTGTAAAAGCTTTTTCGTGATTCTTCCGCTGTTCCAAAAGTTGTGGCTTGCCCTTTCAGTCCTTTATGCTTTCTGTACCCTGGTTAATATATTTATCAAAATTATTTTTTTAAATAGAAGTCCAAGATAGCTTTCTAACATATCATCAATGTTATCCTCGTTTCTACATCTAGATGATTCTCGTTTTTGATATTGTACTTGTTCTTCTATACTTGGATCATATAGTTTCCTTGCTTCAATTTTAATGCTACTTTTGACTATTACTAAATTATGTAATTGGTTATCTTTATCGTCTTTAATATCTAAATTTGAATATATTCTTCCTACTATACGAGATGCAGCTACTTCTTTGTATGTTGGGTTAAATAAACAAGCAGTTAAATAAATTTGAGGAATTGAATTTTTTTTTTTTTAATTTTTCAATCATTTTTTAATACTCTTTAAATTTTGAATTATTTTTAAGCTGAGCAAACTTACTAGAAATAGCACAAATGTTTGATAAACAAAACAAACAGTTGGATAATAAAAATTGAAAATATGTTGTGTAGCTAAATAAAAAACTTTTAAAATTCGATAAGCTCTTGAACATATTCGTCCAATCATTTTCATCAAGCCGATAATCCATATCAGCATTATGAGCATTCCAAACCATAGTAACATGCTTTCTATATTCATAAGCTACCTTAAGCATTTCATACAAAGAATTTCACCTAGTAGCTACTATTTTAGGAATTTTTTTAATAGGAGGATTATGTTCGATACGCAGATTTTTCAAATTTCCTATGTCTAGCTTTTACTTGGCCTCTAAAAATAAAACAACATGCAACTTCAATTTTTACACAACCATTTTCAAACAATGATATACCTTTTCTAACAATCAAATTATAAATATGTGAAGCACATTTAATATGAAAACCATCATCATAAATAGGACTAAGAACCGGTTTTAAATAATCAACGGCACGTTTGTTGCTAGAAACGTTATCTAAAGTTACACTAATTATTTTTCTAGAAATTTCATGAAATTCTAAAGCATCAAGTATTGTTTCCACTATATGAGAACTGATTTTACGTAATTCACAACTTTTATAACCTTAACTTTTTCGTATTACCCATTTTTCATCAATCAAATGTCCGGTGATTGTAAAATAATCATTACCAGTTATACTATGACCCATATCAGAAGTAATTGCTAATTTACATTTACAAGTATTATATGTAAATAAACAACAAAAAAAGTGTATATGTCGACCTTGGTAATTAAAAACGGCTTTTTTTAATTGTATTTCTAGAAAAATCAGTAAACGATGGATTATAAACAATTTGAATATAATGAATAAAACCAGGATTTTCAGCAAAACTAAATGACAAACCAATAACAACAATCATTTTTGCAAGTTCTTGTAGGCCCGTTGTTCATTATAAGGGCGATCTGTAGTAGGACCGAAAACATTAGAAGGGTTTAATTGCGATTGAACCATGTTTGAACCTTCTACTCTTACAGATGATTCAGGAAGGGGACTTCCCATATTTTGTAGCATCCGCTATAGCTTGGGCTTACAAAAATTCTAGTTTACAACAGTGCATCAAATGATTTTTCAAATGACTTGTCCCACCCCCCTTTCTCGAAGTTTTATGGTTCAAAACATGTTTACATTTATTAAACTAAGGTGGCAGGCTTACTTTCATAAACTCTTAAATGAAAAAGGAGATAAGAGATATTGATTTGGGTAAGTCGGCACACGCCGAAAGTCATCGTGATTTTAGTTATTACAGGCGGTTCAGAGTTGAGGAGGTTAGAAGGGCTATTAGTACGATGAAGAGGGGGAGGGCGATTGGACCCCATGAGATTCCGATAGATTTTTCGAAGAACATGGTCAAGGATGACATAGAATGGTTGACTAGACTACTCAATGCTATTATGAAGACTGCCAAGATGCCTGATGAATGAAGGAGTACAATTGTTCCATTGTACAAGAATAGGGGGATATTCAAAACTGTAACAATTACAAGGGTATCAAGTTATTAAGTCACACTATGAAGGTCTGGGAGAGAGCGATAGAGATGAGGGTGAGAAGAGTAGTGTCTATCTCGGAGAATCAATTTGTATTCATGCCGGAGCGGTCGACGACTGAAGCAATTCATCTTGTTTGGAGGTTAGTGGAGAAATATAGGGAAAGAAAGAAGGACCTTCATATGGTGTTCATTGATCTTAAGAAGGCCTATGACAAAGTTCTGAGGGATGTCCTATGGAGGTGTCTAGAGGTGAAAGGTGTCCCAATGGCATATATCATGGCGATTAAGGACATTTATGATAAAGCCAAAACTCGGGTAAAAACTGTGGGAGGAGACTCAGAATATTTTCCTGTTGAGATGAGACTCCATCAAGGATCTGTGTTGAGCCCTTTCTTGTTTGCCTTAGTGATGGATGAGCTAACGCGATCTATCCAGGAGGAGGTCCATGCTGCATGCTATTTGCAGATGACATAGTACCGATTGATGAGACTCGAACTAAAGTTAATGATAGGTTGGAGGCCTGAAGACACGCCTTGGAGTCCAAAGAATTCAAACTAAGCAGGACCAAAACTGAATACTTGGAGTGCAAATTTAGTGTTGCGAGGGATGAAGCAGACATTGATGTGAGGCTTTCCACTCAACCTATTCCCTAGAGGAAAAACTTTAAGTATTTGGGGTCCATCATCCAGAGTAGTGACGATATCGACGATGATGTCACACATCATATTGGGGTAGCATGGACAAAATGGAGGCTTGCCTCTGGAGTATTATGTGACAAGAAGGTACCACCTAAACTCAAAGGTAAGTTTTACAAAATGGTGGTTAGACCATCTTTGTTGTATGGGGTGGAGTGTTGGCCAATTAAAAATGCACATGTTCAGAAGATGCTTGTCGCGGAGATGAGGATGTTGAGATGGATGTGTGGTCACACTAGGAGTGACAGGATTATGAATGAGATCATTCGGGAGAAGCTAGAGGTGACTCCTGTGGCTGATAAGATGAGGGAAGCGAGACTGCGATGGTTTGGACATATGTAGAGAAGGAGTACCTAGGCTTCTTTTAGGAGGTGCGAGAGGTTGGTTTTTGGGAGTTACACGGAGGGGTAGGGGTAGACCGAAGAAGTATTGAGGGGAGGTGATCTGACAAGATATGGCGAAACTTGATCTCACCGAGGACATGACCTTAGATAGAAAGAAGTGGAGGTCGCAAATTAAAATAGTAGGCTAATTGGTGGGTAGGGTTAGGTGGTTGTCTGTCCTTGAGGTATAGTAGGGTAGCAGGAGTAGTGATGTTTTATATCATGTGTTGTCATTATCTATCTTATATGTGTTAATTTTATCATATTTATATATTGCTCTGTGTTTTTCGTTATTAGTTGCTCTTTTTGTTCCCTTTCTTTTTCTTTTCTTTTTGTCATATCTAGTTTATTCTGCGTATAGGTTTTTGAGACAAGGGTTCCCAGGAAACAACCTGTCTACTTCTACAAGGTAGTGGTAAGGCCTACGTACATTCTACCCTCTTCAGTCCCCACTTGTGGGATTCCACTGGGAATGTTGTTGTTGCTTGAGTTTTGTCTTCATTTTGGGTCAAAAATTGCCAAACAATCAATTTTTTTGTAGGGAAAAGGCATAAATTCCCCACTGAAGTTGTCATGAAAAGTCATTTACACATCTTAACTATCTAAGTGACCTATTACACACCAATACTTCTCAAAAGTGAAACTATTTTACACACTTAGAAGTGTAACACCACTCTCACAAGCAAGTGGTGTATTACACTTGCTACCATGTCATCCCCATGTTAGCACCACATCAGCTCTATGTCAGGAGTTATAATTTTTTTATATCTTTTTTGTTTTCTTTTCTTTAATCATTAGTTTTTCTTTTATTAACTATATTTTATACTAATAATTCCTAATTAATTATTAAAAATATGCAATAATTGCATCTTTTTCATTAAAATTGCAAAGAAGAATTTTCAGCCATGGCCATTGCAAAGAAGAACTTTTAGCCATGGCCACCAACGTCGAAATCCAGAGCAAAACTTTGCAGCAAAAAGCAAAACTTGTACCATTTTTCAACCATGAATCTGGTTCAACTAAGCAAATTTGCTCTGATTTTCCAGTTGCAAATATTTCTCAGATCTGGATATATATTTTTTTACCTTTTCTATGTTCTTCTTGTGGATTCCATAAAAGATGAGGGAAATAATTTCTTCCCCGTTTCAATCGATCTCTCATCCTATTCACTCAACAAAGCCCGCCACTAATGCTCCGGCGGCTAAGAAATTCTGAAAATTTTACCCTTCTTATGAGATAAAGAAACCTTTTGTTAACAAACAAAACTCAAAACTTACAAAGCTTCGGTTAAGAATTACACTTGATACTATTTTGATTCTTGTATTTTTTATGTAACTTGTTTCTGGGTTGTTCTTGTTAATGTGAAGAAGATGACAATGGTAGGGTATGAAGAAGATGAGATGTGGGTAGGGGAGGGGGTATAAGGGGTATTTTAATTTTTCTTTTTTACTTTAAAACTGATTCTGGCGTGCCTACTTTTATTTTTTGTTTTCTTAATTTTTTTCTTATTTTGCCACGTCAGTTTTAAGATGTATAATAGTTTCACTTTTGAGAAGTATAGGTGTGTAATAGGTCACCTAGATTGGTAAGGTGTGTAAATGACTTTTCGGGACTTCGGGGGGTAATTTATGCCTTTTCCCTTTTTTTGTACGTTCCGCCTTAGTCTTAGTCCTAGAAGGATGTGCAGGGAGAACGAGAGTGGAAGCGGGAGCAAGGGGACTAGTAGCAGTATATGATGGTTGTGTTTCATCATCATCAAAAATATCATCTTCATCTAACGACTCATTAAAATTACCAAATCTTCGTTCTAGAAACTCATGATCTAACTCGGTATTAGTATCAATATTAAAATAATTATCATCATGTGTAAAATCTTCTGTATTAATTCTTAGTGGTGGTTGTCTTGATTTAGATTTTGAAGAAGTACCATCTGGTTTATTTTTACCAGTTAATGTGTTAGCAATTCTACCAAAAAAATACTTTTTCCTTTTCCTTTCTACTAGAATCCATATTAAACTAAAATTATACAAGTTATGAAATTAAAGATAACATGAAATTATGAATACAAAAAAATAAATAAATAATTGAACTAGTAAAGAATAAAAACTAATAAGATGTAATTTGTAAGGTAGAACGAAGATACCGAATGTCTGTGGAAAAGCGGACGTAGAAGCCGAAATTCATAAAACTTGAAGCTTGAATATGCTCCAAATTGATCCATCAAAATTTTCTCCAAATTAGTCCACCAAAATTTGCAAACTAATTACCTAAACAAAATTAAGAATTTCAGAATTGAGAGTAAATAATAAATAATTAGTTTGAAAGTAGAAAATTGAGAAAGTTGAGTGAGAATTTGTATGAAAAAATATGAAAGAGGATGGGGGTATTTATAGTTGAAATTTTGGGATGTAAGTGTAAAAAAAATTTGGGATTAAAAATTAATGGGGTGGGGGGAAACTAGCGTTTGAAACGAGTAATTTGTTGCAAATTTAAGGCAGGCAACGACTATGGGCTATGGCTGAATTGTCCAATTGAGCCGTAAGGGTGGGCCTCGCCCCCAACAGCCAATTGGCGATTTCTTAAAAAAGATTTTTTTTTTTATTTAATACTGGTATTACTGGACCAGAACAAGTAACTTGGAACCGGTACTAATGAGCACTGTACCGGATCGGCACCGGTACCAACACTATACCGGAACGGTATGAGCCGGTACAGGTACTGGTAAGCGCCGGTTCCATTGCACCCTTAGTGCGTACTATCAAAGTCTTCCATTGCTGAAATGAATAAGGAAAGGAGAGAGGGTTCTCCTGTCTCAACCCTCATTCTGATTCAATAAAGCCCACTGGTTCCCCATTCACAAGGACAGAAAACTGAGCTGGTTTTATGCATACCTCAATCCACTTCACCCATTTTTCTACCAAACCTCTACAGTAGGAAATACCAATTTACATGGTCATAAGCTTTAATATCCAAGTTGCACATTAGACAAGGGACGACTCTTTTCATTGTTGAGTCGATGCATTCACTAGCAATGAGTGTTGCGTCCATGATTTGCCTCCCCTTTACAAAAGCCATTTGACGATCGTTGATAAATTTAGACACCACCTTTTTTAGGCTTTCAGCCAAACAGGCAATGATCTTCTACACCTCCCCACTAGGCTGATTTGCCTAAAATCCTTCTACTCTGATGCTCCAGGTTTCTTTGGGATTAAAGCAATTAAAGTTGCATCAAAGATTTTCTCAAAAATCTGATTAGAATGAAAAAGTTGAATAGTATTGATGATATCTCCTTCAACTGAACCCAGAAAGTCTGGAAGGACACCATTGGATAGCCATTAGGGCCAGGAGCTTTCTCCATCGCACATAAGTTCAAACATATCCTTATCAGTTCTTCCCCTGTTTCCCAAAAGGTATCTGACTTCATGCCAATGACCTTTGACTCATTGAGAAACAAGTATTGATAATGTTGATGAATAAGCACGATTATAAAGATTAACTCAAACTGCACAACCACTTTAATAGCCTCACGTGTATGTGTGTTGGTTGTTTAGTAAACCACAAGATACATTCAAGTCCTAGCTAGCTAAGCATCATGCACATCATCAATGCTTCTGCATTTGCTTGTCTTATCTCCCCGAAGTTCAACCTTATGGCTCATCTGGGTCATAATTTAGATTTATTTTTCTTATCTTCTAATTCACTCCTCAACAGTTTGATTACTTAGGACCTAGATCAAGCTTAGCCTTTTTCACTTGGGGGCTGACATTTGAGATATCAAATCCAACTCTGTTTTCTCTTCTTTTGCAATGCATGACTTCCACTCCTGTTCATGTTTCCTTCTAACAGTTTGAAAACCCATTGAGAATGAACTGAGAAAAAAAATTCAATTACACACCTTTATCTCTAACCTACTGCTATAGGAATTTAAAAAAAAAATGAAGGAAACAGATTTGAGAGACAGCAAAGAGAAGGAATGATTGAAGACAACTTTTACTCTGATATGTTTTAACCTATAGTTACTAAATCTTGCTTTTCTCCAGTTTGCTAGTGTGCTGCATACTTGACCCACAAAGAATATTTTGTGCTTGACCGAGCATAAGAGCATTGCCTAACACCACTTTTAAGCTCTTATTCTCTCATTCATTCATTATAGTTTTTCTTTTTAGATTCATCACAATTCAGAGCCTCTTATGTCTTATTTTATCGACATTACCCAACTTCAATTCAATAAAAGCCAGCGAGATGATCACAACGTTACATGAATCTACCATTTCAGCATCATATACAAGTCACCTCCGACACAATTTATGTCCCACAATGCTGTCATGTGCTGAATAAAATGAGAAGAGTAGAGACCAGTAGTATGTACAATAAATTTTAGTTTAAATACCATGCAAATCTAGAATTCCCTCAACAAATATAGCAATTCATGTCTAGTATCATAAGGTTATTAATAGGGTTATGATTCACTTGATTGAATTAACTCAAAATACTACCTAAAAAGCCCCCTTCAAAGACTACAATCTTGGAAAGTATCAGTGCTAAGAAGAAATTCAAGGAAATTACAACGAAGAAGCTAAACAACACAAATAAAAACATATAGATATAGACAGACACAATTATATTGGACTCCCTAACACAATAATCCCCAACAAAGGCCCTAAGTGGCTATAGCTTCTTCTTAAAGCATAGGAAGTAGAAGTTGCCCCGAAAATGCTTCACAATAGACGATAACAGTGTGGTGTGCTAATGTGCAAGTGAGTAAAAGTTTCTAGTCTTTAGCCTTTCCGGCGCAGCATCTTGGGGCTTCCTGTTTTCCTAGCATGTCACACTGAACTACAGTGGTAGATTTGTCTCAATGCAATGCACCGCATTTCACTTTTTACCACATTATGTCTCCTTTTCCCTCTTTTGTCCAATTTGTTCAAATCTTTGGCTGGTCTGCCTCATGTGAGAGCTTAAGTTCAATTCATGTGTTTCAGGCATATATGTCTGAAAAACATTCCCTTTGCATCAATGGTGCCTAACACCAAAACAACACAAATTTCGATGTATTCAAGCATCAAAATGTCAAATTATGACATTCAAATGAGAAAAATTGCACAAAGTACAGTAGTAATTTTGGGTCGAATGTTTGCTGGTATTTGAGCAAGCAATGATCAGCTAAACAATTGGTCTATACTAGCATTGATAGCCTGATGATATTTCCTGTCATTGAAACACTAGCTGTAGATGCATTGGCAGATATTCTCATGTATGTGATTCCCATTTATTATGAATCTTATCTTGAAGTGTCCTATGGCTGGTGAAGTGGAATGATTATGGAGTCCAACCAGAAAGTCTTGTTATCATCCCTTGGTCTTCATTGACACACCCCCTTGCTCTTCATTGACACACCCAAGCAAACCATATAAAGCACCAATGACATAAAGCATGTGAACTCGCTCTCGAAAATAAATAACAGTTAGTTCTTGAATAAGCATGATGTAAAAGAGAAAACAGAACGCATACCCATTTTAATAGATCATGTCTGTTTGTGTAGGTTGTAACTCATCATAAGTCTCAAAGTAGGATTGAAGACCTATTTAGTTAATTGAGGAAAAACTTTTTTCTATTGTTTTTCAAAAGACTTCTAATACATTTTCTTGGTCTGTAGCTCGTGTAAGACTTAGGACCTGTTTGACCATGATAAGTTCTCACTTTTTCTTGATTATTTTTCACTCTATTTGAAAATCTATGCCTGGCCATACCCGAAACCCTATTCACTTTTTAATTTTTTCTTTCAAATTTACCCTAAAATTTTATTTTATTTTTAAAATAACCCCATTTGAATCATATTACATGTTTAAATCATATTTCATGTTTTTTAAAAAGTACTGTCGAATTCTAAATATTTACTGCAAAAGATATAGTCAGATACAACTCTAATCCAACTCCAAAAATTCCAAATAAAGTGATTTTTTTTTTGTTATCATGGTCAAATGCGCACTTGGTATTAGTAATTGTGTTTAGACTAGAAGGCGTTGTTGGACTTCTTGCATCATTGGGTTAAATATTATTCATTTGCTTAGGTGAGTTGAATAACATTGATGACAATTCTCTTGAATTGCCTCATTCTTTCTAAGTTCATCATTTATCAAGCAATTATGTTAAGACGTAAATAACTAACAATATGTTGTGTTGTGTTTTTGGTGCGTCCATTGTGCCACTGCAATATAATACATTTAGGCAAAGTAACTATGTGTTAGTAAATTTGGATTTAGTTTAGGTGTGTTTTAACACATTTTTTCTAACAATACATTAAAAAACAATTAAGTTCATTGAAATAACTAAAGAAGACTACTCAACCTATTCCCAAGAGAGAAAATTTTAAATATCTTGGGTCCATAATCCAAAGTAGTGGCAATATCGACGATGACATCACACACCGTATTAGGGTAGCATGGACAAAATGGAGGTTGCCTCTGGAGTACTGTGTGATAAGAAGATACCACCTAGATTTAAAGGTAAGTTTTATAGGATGTTGGTTAGACCGTCTTTGTTGTATGGAGTGGAGTGTTGGCCAATGATCACATGTTCAGAAGATGCAAATCGCGGAGATGAGGATGTTAAGATAGATGCGTGGACGTTCCAGGAGTGATAAGATTAGGAATGAGACCATTCGAGAGAAGCTAGAGGTGGCCCCTGTGGCTGACAAGATGAGGGAAGCGAGACTGCGATGGTTTAGACATGTGCAGAGAAGAAGTGCTGATGCACTTATTAGAAGGTGCGAGAGGTTGGATTTAAGAGTTACACGGAGGTGGAGGTAGACCGAAGAATTATTGGGGAGAGGTGATTAGACAAGATATGGTGAAACTTGATCTCACCGACACATGAATTTAGATAGGAAGGAGTGGAGGTCGCGAATTAGAGTAATAGGTTAATAGGTTAGTAGTTTAGGTTGATACTTGGCTGTTGGGTATACTAGATTAGTAGGTTTAGCCATGTCTTTATATCTTGTGGTGCTATTAGCCGTCCTATATATGTTAATTTTATCGTATTTTGCATACCATCATGTGTTCTTAGCTATTAGTCGCTTTTTCTGTTCCTTTTCTTTCATTCCTTGTCTTTCATATCTAGTTTATTCTGCTTATGGGTTTCTGAGACGAGGGTTTCCAGGAAACAGCCTCTCTACCTCTATGAGGCAGTGGTAAGGTCTGTGTACATTTTACCCTCTCCAGACCCCATTTGTGGGATTCCACTAGGTTTGTTGTTGTTGTAGTTGAAATAATTTAAAAAGTATAAAATTATGAATGATGATGATAAATATTAATTATTTAATTATTTTACAAAGCTAGTTAAGAATACAACAACATTATTATTATCCCAATGCCTCAAAGGCTCCCGCCCATTGCGGGGTAAGGGGGGTCGGATGTACGCAGCCTGACTCCTATGTTTAAAA